>ML686194.1:1674350-1701586 GCA_007922175.1 Pelusios castaneus
AGAGAGAGAGAGAGAGAAATCTAGGAATCCATATAAAATAACAAAGTGTGGGTGACTTCCATATGGGAAAGGCAGGATCACAGTCTGATTCAAGCAAGCAGCAGAGCCCCTTTACCTTGGAACTGCCTCTTTCCGTGGGAGGAGAGACTATCTGTGTCTCTTAATGGATCTAAACCCTTCTCCTGGGGCAAAGATACTGTGCAGCCTGGCCCTTTGGGAACTGAGTCTCAGCAGGGTGGCAGTGAGAAAGTAAATACAACAAGATCCTGTGGCACCTTAAAGACTAACAAATTTCTTCGAACATAAGCTTTCATGGGCTCTAGCCCACTTCATCGGATGCATGCAGTGCAAACTACAGCTGAGAGGTATATATACGCATGCCAGGATGAAGGAAGGCAAGTGTTAGCAAAGTCAATTCAGTTAGGGTGGATGAGGCCCATTCAATCAGTTGATTAGAAGGTGAGAATGTGTGAACAGGGACAATTACTTTTTGTAGTGTGTTAACCATTCCAAGTCCCTATTCAGACCTAGTCTGATTGTGTAAAGTTTGGAAATCAGTTCCAGTTCTGCAGTTTCATGCTGAAGTCTGCTTTTGGAGTTTTTCTGTTGGACTATGCTTGGCTACTTTCAAGTCTGACTGTAGATTGTGTGAAGAAGTATTTCCTCTTGTTTGTATTAAACTCATTGACCATTAATTTCATCAACTGAGCCCTGGTTTTCATATGTGGGGAGGGTAAATAACGCTTCTCTATTCATTTTTCCCAAACCATTCATGATTTTACAGACCTCTTTCATATCCCCCTTGTGTTTCTCTTTTCTAAGCTGAATAGCTCTAATCATTTTAGTTTCTCTTTGTACGGAAGCTGTTCCATACCCTTGATAATCTTTGTTGTCCTACTCTGAATTTTTCCAGTTCCACTATGTCCTTTCTGAGGTGTTGTGACCAGAACTGAATGCAGTATTGAAGGTGTGGGTGCACCATACATAGTGGCATTATAATATTTTTCATCTTATTTTCCTTTCCTAATATTGTTAGCCTTTTTGATGGTGGCTGCAAACTGAGCTGAAGTTTTCAGAGAACTGTTCATGGTGACTCCAAGATTCTTCTTGAGTGGTAGGAGGTAATTTAGAACCACTCATTATATATGTGGAGTTGGGATAATTTTTTTCCATTGTGAATTACTTTGCACTTATCAGTGTTGAATGTCATCTGCAATTTAGTTGCCCACTTTGGTGAGATCCCTTTTTAACTCGTCAGTTAGCTTTGGCCTTAACTATCTTTAAAATCTGGTATTGTATGCAAGCTTTGCCACTATCCTGTTCACTTGTTGCAGGGGCATCAACAACTCCCTTTTCCAGACGTCAAAAGAAGGTGGTCCAGAGGGGGCCCTTTGGAATAGGGAGACTCCTCCCTGCAGAAAGACTAGCCACATTCCAATTTTCCCCTCAATGTGTTAGGGCCCTTCCCTAGAGGGAGTATCTGTGCCCCTGCTACCTCTGTTCCCCAGGCACGGTCAGCATCCTGGAGGCCCTCTCCATTTGGAATTGAGCCTTCCCTGGGGGGTGGAAGGGAAAGATCAGTACCCGACTGGCCTCCCTCAAGATTGGGCGTTTCTCAGTGTGTGGCAGTGAGAGGCAGCACATGGGGTGGCCCAGACAGGACAGTGGCCTTCCCCAAGAGAAGGGAGGCAGTATGTGTGCAGCTTCCATTGGGCTTGGGTTCTTGGGTGGAGATAGCAGCAGGAGAGTTTTTACTCATTCCGGACTGGGAACCCTCCCCGTAAAGAGTTGGTATCCAGGTGACCTACCGCTCTTCTCTCTCCTGCAAGGGGTGATGTGGCACCAGGGACATTAGTTGCTCCACTCTCCACTCCATAGCTAAGCACACACAAGTAGCTGGAAGATTTCAGCATATCTGCCTCCTCCAGTAGAATGAGGTGACATGAATTTGCAATTACTCACATCTGCCTTCCACAATCAGGGGTGCTGATGCTTGATAGAATCAGAAGCTGGTTAGCTTTTCCCTTCCCATGGCTGTAAAACCAGAGGATTCTGCAGGTTCCCAGGCCTGCCCTCTCAATCTGTAACACCAAGGGAAGCCCTCTGACCACTCTGGTAGGTAGAGCACCAAATGGGCAACCTGCAGCTGTTCAGCTCTACCCTGGCTGATAAAGGGCATTTATGAAGTGCATTAAGGAGAGCAGAGGATGGGAAGGGAACATAGAAGTGTTCTTACAGTAGCCTCTGGAAAGTCTGCTCCTGGTAGGTTTGATTTGTCACGTATGGAAGATATACTCTGCGGAATTCAGGGGCATGTCTCAGGGCCACGTCACACACATTGAAGGTGAACATGTCCTCTTCAAACTTCTCCTCCAAGTCAAAGAGGAAACTGTAGTGCCCCATATGGTGCCATGAAAAGAGAGAGAAACACTATTACTAAAGTGCAGTGGTTAGTATTATTATTGGCATTAGCATAGCACCTAGGAATCATAGTCATAGGTCAGGACCCCCCTGTGCTAGGTGCTGTACAAACACAATAAAAAGACAACCCAGCCCCAACGAGCTACAACTCTGAGACAGCAGATGGACACAGACAGACTGCGACAGTACAGGCAAAGTGAGACAGCCCTTTTCTCTCTATCAACCACCGCTGTCCTTCCCTTGCTGTGCCATCTGCAAGACCCAGACACTAACTGCTCTCTACTTTTTGGTGATGGCAGAAGTCAGGATGATGATAGTTTGCTTTCCAGTGTGAATGAAATCTGGAGAATACCAAAATACAACACAATTAAGGCAAAAGGGATTTCTGCTCCTGTGAATTCATGTTTTCTGCTGTTTAAGGCACAGTCACAAGGGTCAGAGTTTAAAACAAAACCACCCAGCTCTATAGTGGAAATGAAAAAAGGAGCAGAGAATCAAAGGATACGTAATCAGTTAAGCCTTACAGGAGAGGAATAAAGGCTACAGGATACAGCATGTACGCCAGCCAAAATGTCTGGCATGTGATGGTGCTGGTTCTAGTTTATGGCTGGTGCTGGATTGAGCAAGTTGGGGTCTGCTAAGATGGTGGCTCTAGTTTTCTTAAATTGGGTCAGGTGGATGTTGGGTTCTGGGTTAAATTTGCTCAATGCGGGATCTGGGTTGAAGTCTCCTTCCTGGTAATCCTTATTTGGTTCAGGTCAAATTAGGTGGGGCCTGTGGTCTAATTAGTGGCGTTTTTTAGATACTTTGTTCTCCTGCTATTATTTGTTTGTGCAAATGCAGCACAATTTCTAAATGCACCAGGCTGTGTGAACAAGACTATCTGAATCACCCTCTCATCCAAAGAAGAAAAGAGATTTGTTTCAGGGTATGGTAAATGCCCTTCTGAGGAAGGGGTTTGCATCTCAGGACAAATGGCTACATGGAAATGGGTCAGAGGGCTACTGACTGGTCCGATCTTTATTTTCCATCCTTGGGCTGTATCTGCACTTCTCAGACACTGGTGATCTCTGAAGTGAAGGACGAGAACTCACCAGGCACTGACATCACGCACATCTTGCAGGCGGGAGAAAAGCCACTTGCGCTCCTGCTTGGTGAGGAGTGCCTGGAGTTCTGATGAGCGCTGGAAGTGATCCACTGCCACATTTAAACTGCGCAGGTATGAGGCCTCTGACATGATCAACTCAAACTTAGCCTGTAAAGGAGAAGAGGAAGGGGCACAGTGTCAGCACAAGCATCTAAATGAAGAGCCACTGAAAGATAATGAAGGGGCAAAGGCCAGGAATTCTCCTGGCTTCCTGTGTATGGGTACGTAGCTGCTGATTTTTGATGGAGAAAGAACCGAAGCTCTCTCTAACAAGCCAGTAGCCAAGATGACTGCTTTAATTATAGAGGGAGCCTGGGTATAGGAAAGCTGGCAGAGATAGATGGGGACATCAGTCTACTCTTTCATCATCTATCCCTCTATTGGATGGAAGGACAAGATTGTGGTGTGATTTGAAGCAATTCATCAACGTGGACTTGAAACAGTAGTATCTATTGTCTTTTCTTTTTAACTGAAATAAGCACAGCCCCTGTGTCGTCTTCCTCCAAAAATTCATCCTTCCTTTTTATTTTGCTCATCCCCAGATTGCCATTTCTCATGAGTCATCTGATCCCCTCTGTTCTTTTATTCTTCCATCAGGGTGCACAATTTTCCCCCAATTCCTCATTTTCTCCCCTTTCCCTGGATCCCCTTGTCCCTGTGCCTCCCCTTCAGTCCTCTTGATTTTCCCCCCACTTCTCAGAATCTCCATGCCCAGTGTCTTTTTCAGAGTCATTATAGTCTGTGCCTGGATTAATGTAATCTTTTAGGGTCCTCCAGCTTCTTCCACACTTGGTCTCTTTTAATAGCAGAGGACTAGACTTGAAGATCCAGGAGGTCCCTTCCAGGCTTGTGTCCCTAATGCTTCCTCCTATTGTGCCTTGTTGAAAAGGCTTCTTAATTCCTCCAAATTTGCTTTCATATGATGTACAGCTGGGTTCCACGTCCCCATTTCTTGCTCTTGCACACCTTTCCCTTACTATGCTAAGTTCAATCAGCTGAAACACAGGTGCAAAGCTTCTCTTCCTATTTATCCATCTGCTTTCCTGTATCATGCATTCATGCTCTCTGATTTGTCTATCCATCTGTGCTGTCCCACCTGGCTAATGCCCATCCACCTGCTTACAGCATCCATCCATTACCTCCTGCAGTTTCTGAACATCTTGGGACATACTCAGCAGTATTCTGCTTCCTCGGACCTTGGGGATATCCTGCCAGAGGGAAGCGGTGGACGAGACTGACAGACGTTGCAGATATGAGTCCTGTGGAGACAGCACTTTCCTCCGTAACCTTGGGGAGCTTGGGGAACTCAGTTCTATGTCCTCTGCCAAAATATCTGCTCTCTTCTGGCTCTGGATTGCCTTGTTTAGAGCCACATCGCTGTATTCCTGATAGAGTAACTTTGCTGTGGAGAAAGGCCTGCAGTTCGTATTCATTCTAAAGCAGTGACTCCCCTCCGTATTAACCTCCCTTTGTGGAGCGGGCTCTACTATTGTCTCAATACAGTCTGTAGAAGACAAATGAACATAGCAGAGCCAATGGTATTTATATTGCACCTATTCCCAACATAGCTCTCCATGTCTCTAAGCAGGTGATGGTTACGTTTCCCTCTCTATACACTGTCACTAATACTCCCACCTCACCTCACTGTAGAAAGAGGCTGCCAATCCCCTCTTTTTTTCAGCTCCCTGCTGAGGAGTAGTGGCTGTGGTTTCCTAGAGCACTTAGGCAGGAGCTACTTACAGGAGTTGATCAGCTTGGAGTGTCGGCGTCTGAGACTCTCCAATGTGTCTGCGGATTTCTTCTCCCTGTCCAGGTTGAGAAGGATGTTTGGGAAGCAAGGGAAAAGGAGAAAATAAAGAATGCTGCACCAGATGTAACTTATCCAGATCTCAGCTGGAAAAGCTTTCTCCATCAAATTGAGAGTCTGCATCATTTATTTCTACTGCAAAAGGCTACAGTCAGGATGATCTGAATTCATAAATAAAAGGACATGAATTCCCCTTCTGCCCTGTGGGGAAGGAGATCGCATTGCCTGGGCAGCCTGAGGTAAAGCTTAGGCAGGGATTGTTATTTCACAGAGTATTTTGCTCTGTTCTCTATTTCTTAGGTCTCTGAGCAATCACTGGAAAGTTCTAGTCCCCTGTACCTGAGACAGAAGGGACTAGAAGCAAATGGGAGACTCACCTGAGTATAACTGTGTCTGAGCTGGCTGACTGGTCCTTGTGTGGTCCCACCTCTGAAAAAACAAGAAAGGTTATCCCATTTGCTGACAATAAGACAGCAAGTGTGTTGACTGAGTGAGATTCCAAGTAGCCAACTTTTAGGACATGATGCAATGCAGGTACCACATCATAAACCCTGTCTATGTAGGGTGGCAATGCCCTCAGTGTCCCCTCCCCGGCTCTTGTCTCTGCAGCTTCGTGGCTTTCACAATAGTTGGCACTTACTTCACACCCAGGTGCCCAGTTTGATATGCTGAAAAGGGCCTGATTTTGGGGGTGATTGGGAGGGAGGGAGGGGGCTTTTCATAGAAATCAAGCCCCTCTAAAGTAACTCATGCTGGGCACACATCACCTGCGGCACCCAGTGTTACTAGTCATTTCTGAAAATCTCAGCCTGGTTCTTGGAGACGCTAAGGCCCCAAAACTCCAACTTCGGAGGTGTGAGCACTCAACACCTCTGAGAATCACCCCCTACATAAGTGGTGCGACCACTGTGGTCTAATGAATTAGACATGAGACTTGGGTGTCAGAGCTAGGTTCACTGTGATTCACCAGGTAATACACTCTGTCTCTGAAGTAGGGTTCCATTTGTAAGATGAGGGGAAATATTTACCTCTTTTGATCGAGGATGTTGAGGGAGACCTAACCAAATAATGTGCAGAAAGAACTATGTATGTGGCAAAGGATTATTAAGGCCAGCTGGTGACGGAGATGGAAACAGAGCCAAGGGCAGTAGGAAAGGGGACCACAATTACCATTAGCTTCTTCCACTTTGAGGACACAGATGTGTAAGTGCAATATTTTGACCCAAAGTGGCTTCAATGTACAAACACTTCCAGTATCCTAAAATGCCAACACTTATACACTATGGAAAAACGTAGAATGAGTTGAGGCAAAAATATGCGAAAAGTGTCACTATTTTCACACAAGTCACTATCTGTATTTATAAAAGACAGAGATCACATACACACTAAGTACAATATTGACTAAGTGCATGATGGAAGATTTATACCTTTGTCTAAAGAATTTGTCATTGACTTCAATTGGAGACAGGACATGATCTCATAGATTAGCTTCTGATGGAATATCTGAAATTCTATGTTCCTATGAAACATTTCTCCAATGGTAGCACAGGGTCAGAATGATACCTGAAGGTTTCTGAATCAAACTGAACTACTCTCAAATCTATCAATAATGAGGAGGCACCAAACAGGCCAGGAGATCCAAAATATCACTATCCTTAGATCTATCTCACTTTCATTCTTTAAGTGTGTGCACTTCTTGTTATTGCTTGCAAGTTGGCTATCACTACATCTGCAGACATGGAAGAGCCATGTGGTGGCAGCAGAGGCCTCTACATTTCATTTGCTGATGGCTTACCAGGAAGGGGTTAATGCCACCAGGAGCACTGCGTGTCTGAAGAAAAGGACTAGAACTTTGAATAAGGACAGGGTATGGCTACCCAACATTTTGGAGCAACCCTCCCGGTCCAAACGTAGGCTAACGGTGCTCACACTAGTGCTGTAGAAATAGCTGTGTAGACATAGCTTTAAAATTGTGACATGGGCTCTGAAACCCACCTCTCTCTCTCCAAATTTCAGAGCCCAAGCTCCAATTCTAGCCGCAACTTCACAGCGCTGTCTGCACGGCTATTTTTAGAGCGCTGGCGTGAGCCATGTTAACCCAAGACTTTTGACCAGTGATGGTAATCTCAGTCCCAAATACTGTGTAACTATATCGACGGGCTCAGTGGACAGGCAAGGCAGGACTCAGAGAAGGGAAGCTGGAGGAGCAGGCTGAGAAGGTGGTGAGGAGAAATGCTGAGCAGGTAGCTGAGGGACTAGTTTAGGGAAATAGCTGGGTGTGTTCTTAGCCAGGCTGGAGAGTGGCGATGGGGCCAGAAGTCCAAAACCAACAAACAGCCTGCCTTCACATAATAAATGTTACCTCTGGAAACTCCAATAATATAGCTCAATTGTAGTGACAGGTGGAGTATATTTGCCACAAGGCAGAACCGAGGAGCCTGGGCAGAGCTGTGCGGGGATAGTTTTGGAAGTGGATCTCTGGATAGTTTCTGGCTATCGCTATTTTTATTCCCTCACTCCTCTTCGTTTGCTTATGCTGAGATTTGGTATCTGAGACCCAGGAGGAGGACAGGGAACTCACCTTGTACGTTGGCTGATGGGACTGGTACCTTCTTCAGGCCCTGCCGGTGCCAGTCTTTACTTTTCGCTCGGCGTTTGATTGGATTCTCCTGACTCCCTAAATTGAGCCCCAGCTCCTTCATGTCTACCCTGATGATTTTATCAGGCAAACTTGATGACTTCTCCAAGGGTGCATGTCTGGTCTCCTGGACCAGAAAGGGGAGTGGTTCTCCCTGCCCTTCCATTCTTTGGCTGCATGTCCTAACATCCTCCGCTGCCTCCATCATCTCTGCAGAGGCTGTTGCATTCCTTGTATCCACTCTGGTGGGGCCTGCCTGTGCCTGGTCCCACTGTGGCTCCTCAAAGACTGCCTCTTGTCGGTACAGTTTTCTGATGGTTGGTGGCGACGGAGGGCTGAACTGGAGGAAGTGGATTGGATTGGAAAAGGCTAGTACTGGAGGTGACTGTACTGAATGTCTACTGTGTGAGTCTGTGGATGTTCTCCACCCTCCCAGGGAAGGCCAGGCAGAATGGTCAGATGGGGATTTTCCACAGTGTGTATCAGTGTGTTGACCTGTTATTTCGGGGGTGTTGTCAGAGTGGGCCATGGGTGCCTCATTTTCCAAAGTGAGAAAATCAGAGCTCTTGGCCAACAAACTGACCCCTGCGTTGCTGGAGTCCACCACATCCTGTGTAAATGAGATGACAGGATTCCACTGGACACCAGTCACTTCCTCTTCGGTCATCTGCATTAGGGGGTGCTTTTCTACTCCATCTTCTACATCAGGAGCAGAGACCGGAGTATGAACAAGGCTGTCGGCAGCAGGCACAGAGGCTAGAGCTGAGACAGTGGCCTGTAACTGGCTAGAGTATGGTGTACAATCTAGAGGTGGGATGGAGTTGGAGACAGACGGCGGAGGCTGGTCAATATCTTGTGCGGGAACTGGAGGCCCGTTGGAGTCAGACACGAGGGACAGAGGCTCGAGAAGCTGGATTGCTTTAGACATGAGAGCCAGGAGTGAGCTGGGTGCAGGTGCTGGAGGGTGATTATGCTGGTTGGCATCAGGCATGGGAGCCAGGGGCGAGCTGGGGTCAGATACTCGAAGTAGGTTGAGCTGCCTGGTCTCTGGTATGAGATTCAGGGGTGAGGTCAGCTCAGATGCTGGAGGCTGGTTGGCATCAGGTATGGGAGCCAAAGGTGAGCTGGGCTCAGGTGCTGGAGGGTGGTTGAGCTGGCTGACCTCTGTCATGGCATCCAGGGATGAGCTCGGCTCAGGTGCTGGAGGCTGGTTGGCATCAGGTATGGGAGCCAGGGATGAGCTGGGCTCAAGTGTTGGAGACTGGTTGAGCTGGCTGGCCTCTGACGTGGGATCCAGGGGTGAAGTTGTCTCAGGAGCTGGAGGCTGATTGGCATCAGGTATGGGAGCTGGGGATGAGCTGGGCTCAGGTGCTAGAGGGTGGTTGAGCTGGTTGGCATCAGGCATGGGAGCCAGGGGTGAGCTGCGCTCAGGTACAGGAACTTCTTCTGAGGGCTGGGCTAGAGAGTTAAAGTCCCTTTCTGTTCCAGGCTCTTCTGCCTCTAAGTCTAAATGTGACTGATCAAGTAAAGGGTCTTGCTGTACTGCGTGAGCCCTGCTTGCTTCTGTTTCCTTTCCCTGGAAAACAAAACTTCTTGTTGGGAGATTTTGGTGCCTCTGGTCTTCTTCCAGATAATCTGGGGGGGTGGGAGCCATGTTTGGTGCTTGGGGTGGCTCCAGGTTCACTGTAGGTGGGGCTACAGGATTTGATTCTACTCCATCTCTGTCCTTGGGCAGGCTCTCCGTTGGGATGGGACTTATGGAAGGTTGGGCACTAGGCTCCTCATTAAGACCCTTCTCAGATGTAACCAGCCCTCGGGGAGTCTGGACACCCACTGTGCTGGTGGACACTGAGGCTCCTTCACCAGAAGCTGCCTCCTGCAGATTAGGAGAATTCTGGCTGGACGCTTCCTGTACAGAGCTTGGTGCTTTATCCAGGTCAATACATCCCGCAGGGCTCACAGGGGATCCTTCATCAGCATCCTCCTGAGATGGATCGGCTGCTGAGTTAAGGTCTGAAAAGGAAGCTGGAGTGAAATCATGATGAATGGGAAATGCTGGATTTTCTGCAACAGGATGAGGATTTGCAGGACCAAGTGATCCCAAATCCTTGGCACCAAAAGAAGGGTCCAGAGTCCTGGGAGAGTCTGGGTTCCCAGCACCAAGAGATGAGGTTATTTCTCTACAGGCTAGAGAGATGGCTTCTGCATTATCAGAGCTCTGGACTGTCCTTCCATCTCTGTCATTATGGCCACCTTCCCCAATCCTGGCTCTGTCATCCTGATTAGTTTCTCCACAGTCTTGGCCATTGATAGAAATGCAGTTGGAAGGAACAGAGACCCCCATGTCTCCCCAGTGCTCAGAGGATTGATAAATGGGAGATGGCATCATGGGACTCCCATCCTCTGGGTTCAGACTTCCAGACATTATCAGTGCAGATGACTGAGCTCTTACACTTTCTTCTCCAATGCAGGCCTTCGACACGATGCTGGACAGTGTATCCTCACCAGGATGCTGAGCACTAGAGAATGATTCCTGGGGTGGAGAAGCCAGTCCTGTTCCCTCAGCTGAGAAAATGCTCTTCCCCACATCATGGAGGTCCCAGTTGTGCTTGGAGAGAGAAGGTGACCCTGGTCTGAATGCTGGTGGTGGAGCCTCCAGCCCTGCCTCTTGTTCCAGCTCATTCCATTTCTTTTCCTTCTGATCTTCCCTCTCCAATACTGACTCTTCCTGTGCTGGTTTCAGTTCTTTCTCCAGCTTCTCTGACTCTGTCTCCTGCTGCTCTGGCTGTTTCTGTTCCATCCGCTCCTCCCCTGCTGACTCCTCCTCCCATTCTAGCTGCTCCTGCTGCCATTCCTCCGGCTCTATATTTTTGGCATCATTCCCTATTTGGAAGACGCACTCTTTTAAAGATTCAATGCTGCCTTCTGCTTGTCCATTGTCTCCTCCTTTTTTCTCCTCTGGAAGGAGGTTTATAGCACCAGATGGACTTTGCCTAGCAGGCATGTCTGTTTTCTGATCTGTGGCCAAAGCATTGTTCCTTCTTTCGTGGGCTGACAGAAGCATCTTTCCATCCGCATTTCCACCTGGCAGCCATGGATTTCCTTGGCTGTCATCTGATAAGGGATTTGGTGGGTGATGTGAAGAGGAAGAATCTGTATACTCTCTCCCTCTCTGTAAGCCTCCTGCTTTTTCATCATTATCTACAGAAAGGATGGGATTCACTGTGCTTACTGAATCCATTCCAGGTGATGGCTCCTTGTTGGTCCCTTCTGCTGCTTCAGTCATTAGCAGGAGCTCTCTGATGGTCATGTATGTTGCATCCAGTCCCTGCAAGGGGGGATCCCCAACAGTCTCATCTGGCAAAGTCTCAGTCTTGCCATGAACTTCTGAAACCTCTTCACACGTCAGAAAGTGGCTGGGAACAGTGTCTGTCTCTGAGGTTCCCTTGTGCTTTGCCTGTGGGACAGCAGCATGACATGTCAGAGCCTGTTCCTGATCCTGAGGAAATTCAATATGAAGGGCTGAAGACTGTATCTGCTGGCTTTTGTCATGAGTGGTTGGTGCCTGTGGGACTGTGCTGGGAAAGGAAGAATACTGACTGCTTTCAGGATGAGCTAATTTTCTCTGATCAGAGTTCAAGGGGGGATCCCATCTCTCTTTTTCCAAAGGTGTCTCTTGTACTGCAGGATCTTTCTCCAAGAGGCCTTGCTGTTGCCTTAGATCACTCATGGCTTGTCCCAGTCCTGCTGGAACAGGGTTAGAAGGTCTGCCACACATTTCTGCTGATCTGCCAGCAGAGAGAGGGCTCAGAGGACCCTGGCCAATGGAGATCTGTGCTCCTTCTGCAGAGCCTGGGTGCTCCATGCTCACCTCTACAGATTCACTGATGGCATTATGTCCCCTTTTGGCTGGTATAGGATCAGGACTTTCCTTGCTGGGGTTGCCAGTTGCTGGGGGAATGAGACCTCCTCCATTGGCTTCTTCAGACTCCATCAGTGAGACATCCTATAAATGAGAACACATGTTTTATATTATAAAATGGCTAGATTCAAAACTGTAAGCTGCCTGACCCAAGGAGAGAAGCTAATGCAGCTGGGACAAGAAGTGAAACACATACCCCGTGGGTGGGAGAAAGTCAGGAAACAATAATGCTAAGGGTGATGACAGATGACACATTTAGATGAGTTTGCAATGTGAAAAAGCAACCTTATGTAGTAGTGGGTTGTATCGGGAGAGGCTTCAGGACAGTGCTGGTCTAAAACAAGGGGTCCAGTTCAGCGTCAGTTATACCAGAGAAGCCTGTGGATCTCAGTAGGGTGTATGTGTGGAAAATGAGGAAGAATCTAGCAGTGGTGTACTGTAGGTCTCCAGAGCCCTGGGGCCAATATTTGTATTTGTGCTCCCTCCCCCACCCCCGTTGGCAGCAGTGGCCTGTGGGAAGGAATCTGTGGTCCTGTTTCCCACTCTCCCCCACTCTACCTGCGTGGAGCAGTGGGTGTGGCAGGGAGCAGGAGTGACAGGGACAGATGCCCCCTGGGTTGCCCAGCAGCTGGGAGGGAGGCTGCCTTGTTTCACCCAGCGTGGGGCCAGAGGAGCCAGTAGGATGTTTGCTCCCTCACAGCAGAAATCCTCAACAGATGAGCTGTGGTCAGTATGGCCGGCACCAGGGATGTCAGCGGAGAGTAGCTCCTATAAAGAGGGCCCAGCCTGTGGCCCCTCCAGGCTGGTGGCTGGGGTCATGACCCGCTCCAGCGTTCTCTCCACTCCACCCCACCCCACCCCCTTGGTATGCCACTGGACTCTAGTCTACTTCCTTTACCTGTTTGTTCCATGTTCTATCCCTCCCTGATATAGTCTCTCTTCCTAGCCTGAGCGGTCTCCCATGCTCCCTCGAGCCATGGATGTTTTCTCTAATATTCCAGCCTCTCCCCTAACGAAAGCAATGGAAGATAGACAGATGCTTTTAGACTGCTGCATGCATCATGGGTTGGGTACCATGCCATCATGTCAGTACCTCTACTTTGCCCCTGAAGGCACAGTGCAATATCCACCCATCCCAATCCTTTCACTTCCATCCCCAAATAAGTAACCCCTCCATCCCCAGCTCGTCTTTCAGCTGTCAAACCCATCCCCAGCCCCCATTGAGCAGTCTTGCCCCAATTAGCTCTAGGAATCACCCCCTATCTCTTCAAGTAAAAAGCCCGCTTTAGGTAAGCATCCATCCCTATCTCCAGAGACATCAGATAACACCTCCCCATGAAACATTCACCTGGCCAGCTCTCCTAGCAGAAAGGAGCTGGGAGTTGTTCTTCCCTCACCTCAAATCAGATAAACAAATCTATGACCCTTCCCTCCCTACACATTGCCAAACCCTTTTGAATCAAAGGTCAGAAAACCGAGTTCAAACTGCCAGTGCAAGGAAACAAGGGTGTGCAGGGAAGTTCAGGCTGAGCCCTTTCTATGTAAGGAGAAACAGATCAGGGGGGCTGGGAATGTGCATGGAGGAGGGAATCATGTTAGAACTCTGCATTAGGGCAATAGCTGGAATTATTGGTGTGCACGTGTGGGACATGTGTCTGTGGAAAGGGAACTCAGAGTAATATAACAGGATCAGAGGTTATTTCATGGGGGTGGGGGTGTCAGCAGTGCCAAAGGAAATCTCTCTCTATTCCCATACAGGAATGGGAGGCAGTAATGGCTTGTCTACATTCAAGGATATGAGGGGTGGCTAAAAGATGAGTGGAGAGAGGATAGCCAAACATAGTTTTACCTGAAACAAAGGTGTTTAAATTCCCCACAGCTGTATTGTAGTATAGCACAGAATACTTGGGGGAAGCAATCCCCCTCTCCAGCACTGACACAGTGGTTCTCTGGTATGATTTGGTGGGGGAGGGTGTTTTCTGCACAGTCTCTGCCTTGGGGTTTAGTGGATCAGAAATCCTGGATGTCTGAATTCATCTTTTCCGTTTGGCAGCAGCTGTGTGTATGTGGTGGGGGAGGTGGGTGGCGTTCCTCAGTTATGTCAACAACATAACTGAGTTTGGTGGTGACCTCTGGCAAAAATGCTGTCCTACTCCTTATAGTAGTGGCAGACCATGCAAGTTCTCCTTATTGTCCTTTACATTTCTATTACCCTCCCTTGAGCACTTGTTCTTTGTTGTTGCACTGAAGCGGGTCCCAGGAGCACCCCCTTCTCCTTAATTTGTTTTGATAGCCACCTTGTAAATCTGGGCATTCTGTTGACTATTGTTCAGATGGGTGGGGACATGCACCTCTCCACGGAGGGCAAGAAAGTCCAGGACCAGGTAGAATCATTGAGGACTGCTCTATAATCACTAGCTGCAGGCGGTGTGAACTTGGCACAGGGCATACCTGCTGTGATGGGGTGGACCCCAGAGCTTGCCATTGACTCTGGCCAGTAGGCGGTGTTGCCCTGACCCCAGGATTTGCTATTGACTTCGACTGCTAGGCCACGCTGCCCTGATGCTAGAGACGATGAATAGCATTGATGCTACAGCAACCCAGGAGAAGGCCTGGGACCCAATCAAAGCTGCGGAGACACCCATTTCCCTTGCACCCCTTGGACCTTCCTCACTGGGGGCAGAGGGGGATAGGGAGACGGCAACAGGGTGGGCTTACCCTGTGACACCTGCCCACAAACCAACATTTAATAAAGCAGTAACAGCCAATCAAAATTACCACAGAGCAGGAGAGTGGCTGGCTAAACAGTGTGGAATAGCAGTGGGAGTACTGCTAGACGTCTAAGAGCTGATCTGAAACAGGAACCTTTCTGTCACAGTTCAAGGTAACTACACCTGTGTTCGCCTTCTGCGGTCCCTGAACGGGACCTGTACTAATCTCCAAGCTCTGCATCCATCAGCTCTGGGGCAGAGACCCCCTGATCAGGGTTTTTCTGGGCTCCACAGTTCTAGGCTGCTGTTCTGAACAAGTCAGGGTGCCCGAATACTTTGCAGTCTACACTTTGTTTCCTCTTTGAAGACTATGAACAACAGAATTTCCAGCAATTATAAGTTACTACACAGCTCTTTATAAAGAAGCACTTTTATTCTTAAGGTGAAAGCATTATAGAGAAAAAAAAAATAGATGTTCTTATATACATGCTAAAAGCTTGCCTGTGGTCACAATCAATTTTATGTGGTCTCAAGTGGCCAACTCCCTTCCAACCTTTCCCAAGAAGGCATGGGACCACTCTTGGAGCAGAAAGGCCCTTGTCAGTTTAAATGCAGGATAGTTATCCAAGTTCTTTCTTTGTCTGCTGGTCTCTGGAGAATCCAATTTGAACCAGTATCAAAGCGTCTCCAGTTGCTGAAACCTCTGCATCTTATAACCTTCCTCCCTCCCCCAACACTTCTTCGTTCCTGGAGCTGTGCATCACCCTCTTCCATGGAATTGCATACAATTCCTGGCTCGCAATGACACAAACTTAAATCAATACGATCTCCCAAAGATGTTGCAGGAAACTGCCTTATTTGTCACAGCTGCCACACTTACAACACTCTGGCTGTGGGAAAATTCATCCTGAATGGGTTTGTGTTAATGCAGATTCAGATGCCACCTGATTAAAAACAAACCTGTAGGTGGATGCAAGGCAGTTTATGCCCAGGAAATGCGAGTTAACCTGCCACAACTTTCAAGTATGGATGAGCCCTTATGGTAACCAGAACAGGACACTGGAATGACAGGGTCCCCACGTGTAGTTAATCAGAAATGACTCCAACTAGAGAAGCCCTAAGATTCTCACTCTCTCAAAATTAGAATAGATCTAACTTCCTCTGCCTCTTTTAATTCAATAGGCTGCTAGAGCCTCTTCCCCAAACACATGCATATATTAGCATGGTATATGGAGCACATGGTGCTATCAATTTGTTCCAGATCCCCCGCCCCTGCCTCGGGCCCTGGGAGCTGTGCTGAAGCAGAACAGAGCTTGCACAAGCACACACCCCTGCTGTTGAAACACACCACTTGGCTGGGAAAGCCCTGCTCAGCTCCACGCTTCAAATATCTGTGTCAGTGCTGAACTAACAGGGATTGTTGGCTGAGACAACGGGGCCCTTCCTTTGCAGTGGGGGCAGCAACTTAGGACATAAAAACCTGCCTCCTGTTAGGAGCTTTTGAGCCTACCTCTCTGCTTGCTCGCTGGTCCCTCTCCCTTAATAAGCCGAGCCCAGTTCCAGGAGTTCATTAGCCTAGCCTAGGGTGTGGTCTTGTCTTTACTGTGGCACATTCCATTCTCTGCTTCCAGCACTTCTCAGACACCGAACACCACCACTCAGAATCCTGGGCATGGAGGAATCGATAGACTGACACCTTCACAGCTCTTCGGGGCCAGTGGTTCTCCTGGGTCTCTTCAAAGTGTCTGATGAAGTGGGGTTTTCTCTAATGAAAGCTCATGCAATAAATAAATCCGTTACTCTTTAAAAGTGCCACAGGACTCCTTGTTTGTTTTGCCAAACTAGACTAACATGGCTACCCCTTTGGAACTGGCTCTCCTGTGGTAGATTAGCTATTTTTTAAATGCCTCATTAAGAGGTGTGCACATCTTTTGTAATGAAACAAAGGAAAGCAAAACCTGTCTCTTTTGGGTAAGAAAGTGAACCTCTTAGTCACACGTGTACCTTTTGCTAAGGTCAGGCTAGGCCATACTGGCTCTGCATCTGCCTTTCTACTTCTACAACCTACCACTTCTCTCCCCTCTGCCCTCATTTCCTTTCCCCTATTCTCCCACATACACCCCACATGCTTGCCTGGTGCCATTCTTAGGAAGTGGCCAATAACCCCTTAATTCTTCCCATGTCAGGCTGGATGACTGTGCTCTACCAGGTTGTCTCACGATTATGGCCATTGGCCTGCCTCCCAATCTTCAGAAACAACTAGACTATACTGCTGATCTCACTGCACCACTTCCCTGCCTCCTCACACAGCGCAGTACCCTTCTTCAGTAATGGGACCAGCAACTCATTACCACTACCATACATCCTTGACTAGCCCAGGAGAAGATGAGGCAGATTGTAGAGATACAGAGAGGGGAAGAGAGTGACAGAGTCTCACCCAGGTACCAGAAGCTAAAGTGGCTTCCGTTGGTTGAATGTCAGGTGTGCATTTGGAAATAAAAGCAGTTTTTCCAGAAACCTGTGTCCTTCTGGTATATTTACATAAAGCAGAACTTTCCATCGTCAAAAATAGACTGTACTGCCAACTATGTTGCTATTGATATTGCTGGCTTTTCTGCAGAGAATGGACTGCAAGTTTGGCACCATACTAAAAAACATAGGTGGGGAGAAGAGGGAGGATTCAAACAGCTTGTGGTATTGATGTTATCTACTCCGCTAGAAAGCAAAATTTGAGAAGGGAAGTAGAGCTATTTACTGCTGTAAATTGATTGAAAAGGACAGGACATCCATAGCTGATGAGTGCAGATGATGCCAAGGTACTCAATTTACAGTAGCACCTCACTAATTTGCATTAATGGACAGCCAACTGGTTTTGATATACTGAACCTTTTAATGATCTGGTCATTCACTCATTTGCAAAAAGCAACCTTTACACTTTGTTCTTCTACCTGACCAGTTTGGTTTAGTTTTAATTATGCTAGTACTGTAGCATTTTTGTATTATATTTTGTAAAAATCATGATATCTTAATACTGTGAGACGACACTATAGAATCTGCCGTTGAATCTTTGCTGAATAGTGGGTAGAAACCATGGCTACACTTGTGTGTTGTACATCTTGGAGGCATAGCAAAGACAGTGCAGTTCTGCAAGAGTGGGGTCAAAGGACTTTTAAGTCACTTTTGCATCCTTCCTATGCTGGGTTGTATCAGATGCCAGTGCAGCCCTGAGCCAGGAATAGCTGTGTCTTACACCAGCCCAGTCCTTTTTTCTGGAGCTCCCTAGAAGTTTCTCCATAGGAAGCAAGAATCAAAGGGAGTTCCCCACCTCCCCTTTGTGGTCCTGACATGTCCCCTTTCTCTTCCACTTGCCACCAGCAATAGGATGCCAGAGTTTGCAAGGGGACCTACACAGGGCAACTTACTGTGATTCCACTCAGTTCCCTCATCAGCATGGGTAATTCTCTCCCTGGTGACTGAGATGCTTTTATGGACCTTACACTCCAGCATAGAGGAATACAAGGGACATAGCAAGAACCAGAATCCTGCAGGTTAGCTGAGTGTGGACTAGCAAGAACCTATTTTTATAAATACAAAACATAGGTTATACCTAAAGCAAACCCAGGGTTTGATAGATACATATTTCATTAAAATGCCCCCAGTAATTTAAAAAACACTTCAAAGTCTGCATTGAACTGCTGACCCATGCTGAGTATGTCAACAATCATATTACCTGCGGTGATATTAAGGACAGTTAAGCTGCAAGTGTCGATAAGGACAACCAGCAGGCAGGAGCATCTCAGGGAATGGTTTGCTGAAATACAGGTGAACACAGATTGTTCTCTGCACCCACAGCTTAACTCTCTTCAGTTCTAGGTCAGCTGAGCAGCACACTTGGTAATAGAACGACCCACCCAAAGGCTCAAAAATCTGGACTCAGATCCCAAAATATGATACCTGGCTTAACAAGTCATGAGGTTTTTTAAAAATAAATAAACAAACACAGGGTTCTGTTTATTTGAGTCTTTCAGATTTGTGAGTTTTCAGGCTCTCTCTACTCAAAACTCAAACTCATTTTTAAAAAAAATGAAAGTTGACAATCATAGTATCACCTGACTCGAGGAGCTGGAGCTTTAAAATAAACAACAAATATCAGGAGACTTGTGATAAAAATCAAAAGAGTTGGCAATATTGCAGTCATGGCTTAATTTTGTAGTGTAGGCAAGGTGCAAGCAATTTAAAACTGTAAACTGGAGCTGAGAACTACCCAGAGAGTAAAAAATGGTGAAAGAGAATGTAGTTGATAGTACAACCCTTTCCCAACTAGCCTTAGAGAAATGCTTTTCAGAAGAGCCCTAGAAAAGGACTTGAGTGTTTTGAGAACTGATGGGCTAACAAAAATACACTAAGAAATAAATTTGCTGCTGGCATGGAAGATTAAAATACAAGTGCTTCTGTGGTTAGAAAATATGTAAACATTGGCAAGTACTCTTTGCCCAAATAAAGAAACAGAAAAGCGATCTGCACAGAAAAGGAATTTCACATACCCACAGCCACTATGTAGAAACTGAACAAAAAGAGACTAATGCAGAAATGTAGAAGACTGTTTTGTTCAAAATGTAATTCAGTATTGCTAAATATCATGATTTTATTGTGAGCCTCATGCTATGTTCTGCTGTTCTTAAAGCCCCATTTACTGGAGTTGTGACTGAGAGAGAGAACATTTAAGAAGATAAGTATGGTTTCCAGCCCTTGTGGTGGTGGTGACAAGCTTGAAAACATGAACTCTAAAGGCTCAAAACCCAGAAGGCAAAGAAAAAGAATACCCCAAATTAAAAAACAAAACAGTTTTTAAACCAGTTTTGTGATCTTGGGAGGAGTGTGGCCATCTCCTGGTTTTCAATACTTGCGCTTTGGCAGCACTGATTCATACATTAACTCAGTTTGCAAAAGCAGTTAGATTTGGCCAACTGCTCTGCACAAACTAGTAGCCAACAGGTGGTCAACACTTATGTGATCACAGTTAATGCCAACAATCTATTTGCCTATGGCCTAATCTTGCAAAGATGCTCAGCAACTATTTCCTTCAATCAGTGTTGAAGGAACTCAGCACCTCACAGAATCAGGTCTGTGTGGTGTTAGATTTCAGTTTGACATTGAAACGTAAGTAAACATACAAGCGTGCACATTCTGTAAATGAATCCCTCCAGTAGGTGTGTCTCTCTGGATACGACAATGCCCACTTAAGAGTAGGAAGCATGTACAAGCTAAAAAGTGGGCATGAACCAACAAGGCTGAAGTCTGACTTTTGTTATTGACGGTCAGTCAAGCACTCCTTATCAATTCAAGTTTTAAGCACGCCCCTATCTTTTGCTCCATGGAGAATACAAAGCTTGATGTTCTGATTGACTATGCAAGTGTAAGGGCATGGCCTCAGCCAGCTGTTACTGAGCGTACTCAGTTTGGTGTTAGCATGCTCAGTACAACCCTGTCCGAAAATGTGGTAAGTCTTGGTTTGTGAGGCTACACAGTCACATTCAAAGGAGTAAGAACTATTCACAGAGTGTTCCTTCTCTTCAGCAGCCCTGCCAGCCATTTGCCAAGAAGAGTACTATTTACATTCTGTGATCCTCTCAGGAAGGAACCAGAGCCAATGAAAACACAGGAATCCTCCCTAAAGAGACATAATCTAGTTTTAGAGAAGCCCCAAATGGACAAATTTGAAGCCTGACTAGTTCCTTGAGGTATTGGCTAGAAGATTAAAAAGTCCATATTATCTTTGCCAAACTTTAAAGACACAGGGCCCAATTTGATTGGATACAGCTTATTTACCCCGATTGGGTGGTGTGTGATCCCATAAACTAGGCAGAAGTGACACCAGGGACTACTCCTGAGCAACAGGGGTTCACAATAGACAGCACAGAACTACTGGCATGGCTCTACACCACCCTATTAAGAGCTTCTACTATAGGGGGGCATGCTGGGGGAAGAAAGGGCATGATAAAATGCTCCATACTCTGGTTACTGTTGGCTAGCAGATGGCTCCTAGCAAGCTTTGCAGTCAGAGCATAAATTAAAGCAGACTTGAGGCTCCTCTAATTTATGCCAGGGGCTCGGCCAAAAATATGGGAGTATGCACAAGGTGCTTAAACCTACTTCTTTCTCCCACCCCCTCCCTGTGCCAAATGGAGGAGAAGCAAGGTCTATACGCCTAAACTCTGTGGTGCTCACTACTTCAGTGTGCAGGCTGGAAGTCAGGGTGTGGGGCAGTTAAAATATCTGATCAGTCATCATGACTCACATTGCTGTTCATGGCAGATAGTTTCCTTCACCTGCCTTACGACATCGTCTCATCACAAACAAATTTCAACACAAGACGCAGGAGCTAGAAAGGATTCAACGGAGTTGCCGTCATGGGTGAAGATCAGTATATGCCATGCTTGCAAACGTTCCCTAGCGTCCGGGCACCAGGAGCATGAAATTTACCAGCCGTGACTCATTTTCACAGCCACTGCCTGGAGCGGTTTGAGCAGCAATGATGAAACTGCAAAACCACATCCCCCTTATGTTCAGTAAACTGCTCCGGAACACCCAGCCCCTGCAGCCCCTCCTTCCCCAACCAGTTGCTATCATCCCCCAACAAATCCCTCCACAAAAATACAGGAGACTTGGCAGACTCTGGGCAGCTTTACTGAGCTCAGCATTCTAAAGCAGCACCACCAGCAGAGAGCTGTGACTGGGATGTTCTGGAGCAGCTTGGAAACGGAGGAAGACTGTCCAGGGGAAATATGGGGAAGGGTGTAGATGAGGAAGGAAGCAAGTGGAAAGATCCCTGTCTCCGATCTGGGGATATATGTGGGCTGGAGTGGGAGGTGGGGGGGGGGGGGTGGGGAATGCCCTCCATACAGTGGAGGACGGGAATTTGGAAAAAGGAGAGAGAGGGGGGCTATCATGGAAAATGGGCAGGAAGGGATAGAGAAGCATCTCTTCCTTGCAGCATTAAAGGGTGAGGAAGACGAGAAGCAACAAAAAGAATCTCCCCCTTACAGCAGTGCAGAGGGGAGAAGATGGGCTCTCCTGCCTTACAGGAAAGTAGCCCACAGTTTGTAGAAGCCATGGGAAGAGAGGAGAGGACAGGAATTCACTCCTCACAGCTGTGAGTGAGGGAGGTAGCCAAAGAAATAGAGAGGCTCTCCTTTGTCCCTTCTCACAGCAGATAGCGAGGAAACAGGGAAGGCAATGCATGGGCAAAGCTCCCACGTATTATTCCCTGCAGCTGGGGCACAGAGTTCTAAAGTCACCGGGCACCTATGAGCGTAAGAATTAAGGATCCAGGGACAATGCGTGAGCAGACAATAGGGAGTGCTCTGGGCTTCTTACCAGAATGCTGTGCATCTTTTACCTCTGCTGCCATGTAGGAGTCTTAGTCCTAGAGCTAGTAGGTGTCTGCTAATTAAGCATCAAGAACAGCAATTTCAGACCTGAACCTAAGCATGCTCAGGGCCCTGTTAGAGCTGAAGATGACTATAAGCCATTGGATATAAGCATAAAGAAACTTACCGTATACTTTAGGCCCCATAGTATGATTCTCCAATTGCAGCACTATAGCATCCACATTTTGCACCTGCCATTATTAGTAGCAGTATTACAATTGTGTACAAGTGAGATCATGGTCCCAATTGTGTGAGGTGCTGAACTAACACAGTCAGAGACAGTCCCTGCCCTGAGGAGCTTACAGCCTTCCTAGACAAGACGGACCATGTGCAGAAAAATTCTCCCCATTTTACAGCTTGGGAACTGAGGCAAAGAAATCACCTCACTTGCCTCAAGTAACACAGGCAGTCTGTGGCAGAGCCAGAATTTGAACTGAGCTCTCCCGAGTCCCAATCAGTCTGCCTCAAGTCTGCCTCTAACATTTCCTCACAAAAATCTTCCATTGATTACACTCAGGAAGGAATGGTCATGCAGCTCCCCATGGTGCTCCAGAATCCAGCAGTAAAGAAATCAAAGTGACAAATGAAAGTGCAACCAATATGGATGAACAAAGGGAAGTTGTGAAACAAGCAACACTATATGGATGAAACACGTTGGAAAGATTTCTTTGCATCATCACACAGTGTTAGAACCACAGGGATGACCCCTCATTCTTGGGCAGTATAGTCTTTTTAAAAACAAATCGTTGTTCTATTTTCATGCAGGCAAAGTATGCTAGTCAGAATTTGCCCTAGATGTGACCCTGCAATCAGAAGACCTACTATTTTGGTTTGTTCCACAAATTGATCAGCTTGTCTTGAGAGCTCCAATCTACCCAGAAAGGTGCATGCCATGTGCAAGACAGTCAATGGCATCACATGAAATCCAATATGACCATTATAGACAATTGGCATTCATCTGTTTATGGGTACAACTGTCAAGGAACCAGATCCTCAGCGGATGTGTCCTGGCACTGCTCTATTGAAGGCAAAGGATTTTACCAAATCATGAATTTCTAAAACACATCATGGTTAGTCCACATTATCCACAAAGCAACAGTCTTGACAAGAAAGAGAAAGACATGTTGGCCCGTGCCACAGACAATAGCAATGATCTTCTACTTCTGTTTATTTAATTTGGGAGTATTGCTACCGCCTGACTCATGAGAAATTGGCATATTTGCCCAATACTACCCACTGCAGAGTTGAAGTTTTTTGCAATAAATCTCAGCCTGATGAAAGATTATTATTATGCTGAGAAGTTATGATACAAACATTACTATGACCAATCTGCTAAACCACTCAGCTTTGAACATGCATTAGACAGAACAGAGGACATAGGGAACCAGTGGTCACGAAAAAGGCAAATGCTGGAAGATCACATTACATCCATCCCCTGGGTATACGTGACTGTAGTTGCTCTTCCTGATTTTGCTTTCAACAGCAGAAAGTCACATGTTCTTCCAACTTAATGGTGTTCCTACTTCCCGAGAACTTAGTTTATCAGAAGCTGATAAAGTTGCACCTACAGGACTGATGCTTCCAAACCTAAAACCTTTGAGTCACTAGAACAAATACACACCGGCAATAAGAACACTACATATTAGAATACTAGAAGCCCCTATTCTGTGAATCCATGTACTACATCACTGGCTGAAGAGTGGAATCTAGAAAAGAGTTAGATTTCAAAGTAATTTTATAAGACAATGGACTACAGTATATATTCTTTCTTCCCTAAACTTTGATCATTCTTCCAGGGACGCAGACCCTCTGATAGAAATTTGACTTGGATAGAAAAGAAGATCAGTTCACAGATTCTTCTTCCCTGAACCTATCAGCTTCAATGAAACCTCCAGGAACCAGATCACCACTCCCTCCCTCCCCTGATACTTCCTCAATGGCACACAAAATAGTATATTAAAAGAATGGTATTAATGTTGCTAAGTCAAGCAATGAAAAGTTAGGAAATACCGCAGGGAAGATTGCTTGTTCAATCTTAGCCTAGTTCATCCCCATCTAAACATGTATTACGGTACAGTCTTTAATTCATGATCACATACTATTTTTGATATGGTTTGGCAAAGTCATATGGGATTGAAAACAGGGTCTTCTAACAGGAAGTGGTGGGCAGCCTTAATAGTATGCACTACTAGCAGCCCCACCTACAATACACTTGTCAAGGACGGATTGAAAAACAGATTTTCAAAGAACTAAGCACCAATCACATTCTACTGTGAAAATCTCCCCCTCCCTACCCCGCCTTTTTTTTCTGAGCACCCAGAACTGGATGACCAAGTCCTTGCAGAATACTCAAAGAACACCCCTGAAAATTTTTTCTGCATGGACTTTGCCAAGTGTCACCCAAAAGACAGTGTCTGAACATGGCATTCTGGAATCCTAGCTTCCAGTCACTACCTGTAAACAAACTGTAGCTATATACAGAATGCAATGTAGTCACTTAGGGCTACTGATCTGGGGCTCCCAATGTGAGATACCTGAGAACTGATTTGCAGAGCTGCTGGATGTTCCTGAATTCACCTGTAGTCAACAGAAGCAAGAAAACACAGATGGCAAGGCAGAGAGTCTTAAAGGTCAAGACAGTTTATTTGGACCAATGGAGAAAATGAATTCCAGGCTTCAAGGCCTTCCACTCATAGCACCCTACCAACAGCCACTAGAAATTTTAAATACACTTAGGTCTTGTCCACATTGGAGATTTCCCCTATATTTCAGCCATTCACGTCCAGCCCTTTATGTAGCTGCCCCAGTGAAAACCCTAATGCAAATAAGGTAAACTGTTACACATTGTGATTTGCACAAGTTCAACTTCCCTAATTTCAAGCTGGGGTACACTGCACTGGTGTAGATGGTATTTGTCTGTCTACCTCTTGGGATTTGCACTGATGCAGCTACAGTGGATGTGAACAGAGAATGTCTTCAAGATGGCATGTTTTGGATGACCAGAGGGAGTTGGGCTTTCCTGAGTTCTAACTCTGGTTCTGCTACTGACTCCCTGTTTGACTTCAGGGAAATCACTTCACTTTCCTATTTGAAAGCATTCTGTAAAATAGGGACAATAATATTCAGCCACTTTTCCCACAGGGGTGTTGTGAAGATTAATTCATAAGTGTCTGGGCAGTGCTTTGAATATATAAAGCACTATCTAAATACTGTGTTACATCATTAGAGTAGGCAAAACCTTTCAACCAATCCCTTCTTCTCTTCATCAATAATTCCTTCTCCCTCTCTCGTGAGCTCTTGTCTTGTATCCTTGTGTGTCCTATCTAATTTAGATTACAGGCCCTTCAAGATAAGAAATGTGGCACCTATGTTTGTAAAATGTCATACAAGTGTATGGTGCTGCATACAGATTTTCTGAAAATAAAACAGACATGCTTTTCACAGAAGTTAGTGTTTGTGCTTGATGATTTTAGTCCAGTCTTTTGGATCTATATAAACCCTTACCACATTTGGCTATAATACAGTAGTCATACTGTTAATCCAGTTATTCAGCCTGGGTCCTGCCTCAGTAACTTCCTGTTTAATCAAACACTCACATTCCTCTGCTATTTGACTTCTCGGGGCTAATAAGATTTTACATGGGAGCTACATTTTGGTGGTGCACATTCCTGGGATCTGTTAGAGCAGTGGTCTGCAACCTGTGGTGAATGGATTCCTGGGAAATCTGGGGACTATGTCTAATATTTCCAAAGCAGTCCGCACTTCCATTTGAAATGTTTTAGTGCACTCTTTTTAAAAAAATCCTTGGCTGAAGCAACCATGAGACCAAGGCTCTATCAAGTCCATACCATTATTACTACCCCAGTAACATTTCTCTTTATAATTTGCAGGCCTGAAAATTTATGCTTTGCCATGCTGTTTCTCTCAGCATGAGAAGCTTGGTTTTTTATTTTAGTACAAATCTTTTTTCATGGACTTGCTGCAATAATTCTGCACTCAGCTCCTGTGTCTATTTTGAATTTGCTTTTTGTTCATTCATTTCCACTGTCACAAACCAATCTATTGTAGAACTTTGCTGTTTAAATTAATGTATCGAGGGACAACAGACAACTCCGTCCCTGTCTTCTCTTCTATTGTATTCTTATGAATGTAGTTTGCTTTTGTATTGGTTTGTTAGTTGCGTAGAGCATGGCATGCTTCTGAAAAATGCCTGCTTGTACTGCATGTATCTCAACCACCCTTTGTACTAGGCACTTTACCCATTTTGCTTTGACTGCCACACAAATCTTTACTCTGTTGCTTGTTGTTTTCCTTTGGTGCTTATCTTGATGTCTTGACCTTATTTTTGGTGTGTACAGAGCAACACTGTAGAAGTGCATGATATTTTGCAGGTAGGCAGATGGAGCAGAACTACTTTTCACTAGCTCTGAAAACATCTACCCAACGACTCAGCTATCACATTATTCTGCCACATAATCACAATCTGAGGCTGCCTTTTAGGGCTCTGACCAACCCTTGTGACTGAGTACTGCACACATCATGTTGATGAAATGGGCTTGTCTGGCCTTGTTGCTCCTACATAAGTCAACTTCATGGCCCCACTGTAGATCCAGATTCCTTGTCCTCATTCTTTATGGTTCTATAGCAGTGCCTTTCAACCTTTCCAGATTACCGTACCCCTTTCAGGAGTCTCATCTGTCTTGTGTACACCAAATTTCACCTCACTTAAAAACTATTTGCTTACAGGATCAAACGTAAAAATTTAAAAGTTTCATAGCATTCTATAATTGAAAAAAGGGCTTCTTTTCTCATTTTTACCATACAATTATAAAGTAAATCAACTGGAATATAAATATTGTACTAACATGGAATGTGCACTCGGGAGACAGGGATACGTGGCAGAAATGGAAAGGAGCAGAGTTATTATTAATTACACACACACACACTAGCACTTGGAGGATCAGGCCCAGGGTTCCATGGTGCCAGGCATCATACAAACACATAGCGAGAGACTGCCTCTGCCCCAAAAAAGTTACAACATAGAAGCAACAAGTGAATAAAAACAAACACCACAAGGAACTCACTCTCTCTCTAGCGTGCTAGAATTTACCACACACACACACACACACACACACACACACACACACACACACACACACA
>ML686194.1:1709259-1737946 GCA_007922175.1 Pelusios castaneus
GCCAGGATCGCTTGGTCCCGGCTAGGAGAGAGTGTGGAGCTCCCTTCAGAAAAGGCCGCTCGGGTCTCGGCTAGGAGAGAGCCCAGAGCTCCCTTCTCCCCGGGAAGGAGAAAGGAGTGGGACGAGCCACTAGCAGCTTCCTGGGGAGGAGGGAGCAGGGGCTCCCTTCCCCTAAGTCGACTAAGTCAACTTAGTGCATCCACACTGTTTAAGTCGGCTTAAGAAGTCGACTTAAGCATTAAAGTCAACTTTTAATAGGTTTTATAAAGTCGACTTTAAATTTCTTTAAGTCGACTTAAGCAGCAGCTTAAGTCGATTTAAGGAAACGCCAGTGTGGATGCAGAGTAAATAAAGTTGACTTAAGCCTGCTTAAGTTGACTTAATTTACTTGTGTAGTTGCACCCAGAGAGATTCTGTAGGAGGTTTGTTCTCTTGAGACAGAAAAGAAATGGAGTGTGAGAATATAATGAAAAAGGGGGTATGTGGAAACCACAGCAACAGAGGAGACACTCAGATGAGGTGAGGAGGTAGCACAGGGAAATGAAATAATAGGGATCCCAAATGCCCTTTGTCCCACCCCTTGGATAACGAACGACCCTCTCAAAATTGATTTCCTGTGATTACAAAAAGAGAGAGAGTGCCACTTCTATCCATGCACTTGTGTGTGTGTCGCATATATAACTGAGAATTTAGTGACAGCAGTGGTTCCCAACCTTTTTGGCTTAAGGGCCGCAGATATAATTCTTACAACCCTGAAGGGCCACTAGTCTCAGCCTCTGTCTGGCTACAGTGGGGGCCTGCTGGCGTTCTCCTTGCTGATCTCTTGTCTCCCTGGTTGCAGCAGGGAAACTGAACATGAACATGTCATGTAGCTCTATGCACTCTACATGCCCCTAGGCAGTGGCTGCCTTCTGCAGCCAGGGGGGACAGAGGATCAGGGTGCCTCTCCTTCTGGTTCCAGCAGGGATTCAGGCAGAGTGCTTTTTTGCTCTCTGCTGGAGCTGGAAGAGGAAACTCTGATTTCCCATCTCCTTGGCTACAGCAAGGCGCTTGCACCAGTCTTTTAGCCCCATAGAGAGACACTCCACCTGGATCCTTAGACAGTAACTCCCGTCTGCAGTCAGCAGGAGAGGAGCTGCAGGCCACTTTTGGCCCCTGCGTCACAGGCTGGGAACAACTGAGTTACAGCGTATAGAAAGGACACTGAACTTTTTCAGACTGCACATTTTATAATGATCTTACATCAGGGAATATAAGGAGTCACCTGACAATATAATAAAAGCACAAGAAAAGTAAAGAGGGTTAAGCAAAGATGAAACTAAAAAACAAACAGCAGTTATAGATTATTGGGACTCAAGTACTTTTTGAGTAGAAGATTCTGAGCTTCTAAACATAATTTTTAATTTGACCCTAAAGAAGATTATCAAGTATATACATATAAATACATTCTATCCATTAGAAGCCATTGGGCTAAAATAATCTCTAGTAAAATTGACCCAGTTTATTCTACAATATCTGAGTTTGAGCAACTACTTTGTGACATTTGAAATATCTGGATTTTTCATCTAATTTCCAAACAATTCGCTTTTTTTCATATTATAAACATTTATTCAACATATCTTGCTACACTGAGTAGAATTTGCTTTGTGTTTGCTGGAAGCAAACAGTTCAGTACAAGCGCTTAGTGTGACAAATGGTGTTTGGAACGATGAGAAAAGTCAAATGAGAGCCAAACTGCCCTTTTGCTCAGAATGAATGTTAGCGCTTGTTCAACGTTTCATGAAGAAAGAAAAAAAAAACCAATCCACAACCAAACAAACATTCACTCCAATGAGACAGATACATAGTGTTTTTGTTGAGTCAGCAAGTGGCAGGAGTGACACAGAACATGTTTAGAAAATAGAGTACTTTAATTTTTTATATTAGTTTTTCCATGATCCTAAAAATGTCACCTCAAACTATGGATTTTTGTTGTTGTGGAAATATGGTTGCCTTATCTCTAGTGAAACTCAGTTTCAACTCTCTGATTAGATAATTGAGGCTGAAGTAAAATATCTGACCTACAATTCAATAATGTATTTTTTAAAAGTTTCTGTTGTTAAGAGTGTAATGTAAGATACGGAGCTAAGGAGCCTCATTACCAACACCAGTTTTACATGGATGAAATTCCATTATCTTTAATAGGTTCACTCTGGACTTGTACCAACAAAAGGAAAAAAAAAAAAAAAAACCCCACAGATAAGACCTAAAGTATTTCAGATGTAGAAGAGTAAGTATTTGTTGCTGTTTGTTTATGTGCATACCCAGACCCACCAATAATTCTGGGTCCCAGGACAGAACAATCTCTTTTGCCCATGGCCCTGCCCACAGTCAACACCTGCTCTGCCTCAGGCCCCACCCATGCTCCACCTCTCACTCCCCTCCTTTCTTCCACACTCCCCTTTTCCCAGATGGTGAGCAACAACTGGGAGGGAGGGGGGTGACTGAATGGGGTGGGAAGGATGCGACTAGCAGTGGTGGGGGAGTGTGCAGGAGAGAAGAGGGGAGACGCAAATGGCAAACAGCAGCAGAGAGGGCAAGTGGGGAGCAGGGGAAAGGAGTGACACTACAGGTAGTGAGTGAAGGGTCCAGGCAGGGCAGGATCTGGAATGGAATGTGGGCAGGGCCACATGCAGAAGAGGCTCCGTCCTTTTAGATAGCCGGCCCCTGGGCAGTTGCCCCTTTTGCCCTGCCCCCAATCAGCAGGTCTGTGTATAGCAAAAATGAAGTAAAAATGCTTTGCTCTTGATAATTCAATGCAATACTGTCTCTCTTCCATTGCATAGATGCTTGCTTGGAATTGCTCAGATGGATGCAGGATTTTATCTGGTAAGTGGCCTTTATTACATTTGAGACCTTTGCTCTCCTAGACTGCAAGGAGAGCATGTAGATAGGTTTGGAATGAGGCCAGGCCCTCTGGAGAAGCTGAGGAAGCAATTCTGCTTGTTAGATTAAGTTGTTTTCTATCTCAGGGAACTACTGTTTTCTAATTAGCTCCTTCTTGACTCTTTGTCAGCTATCATTCACCAAATCTGGGGTCCATGATGGCTGCATGCACAACTTCAGTGGCAAGCTATGACACCAGTAAGAAGCGTGCAGTGATGTTGGCCTTCTGGCTTAGCGTGGCATGTTCAGGTGAAGCCTGAAAATTCCTCCCTAGCCTCAGTAAGCTGGAGACCAGACACTGGAACATGTTTGTTTTTGACATGAGACACTTCCCACTTTTAATTGTTGTTAGGGAGGTCATCAGCGCAGTAGAGATAATAGCAAGTGTTTAACAGGCTTTGGAAAGGATTATATGAGGACATAACAGTACAGCAGGCTGCACAGCCTGCAGTTAGCTCTGATTACTACTGGGGGGAGATTTTCAAAGGCACAGTTGACAATTTGGGGTTAGAGCCCATAAAGGAAACAGACTGAGCCTGGAGCTATTAGATGTTTTACCACCTAGTGGAAGCCACAGTCCCAAGTGAGGTATCCTGGCTCCCTGGATAGTGGGTGGGAAGAGTTAAGCACCCATGACTAGGTCAGAGAGAATAATCCAGTAGCCCTGGCACTCAGATGCGAGACATAGGTTCAAAATCCCTGCTCCATATCAGGAAAGGGAGGATTTGAAGCCGTACACTGAGCAGATATTTTCAGAGAACTGTCCACAGTGACTCCCCAGTCTCTTTCCTAAGTGGTAACAGCTAATTTAGGCCCAATCATTTTGTACATATAGTTGGGATTATGGTTGTCAATGTCCATTGTTTTGCATTTATCAAGTCTGAATTTCATTGGCTATTTGTTGCCCAGTCATCCAGTTTTGTGCCGTCTCTTTGTAACCCTTGACAGTCTGCTTTGGACTTAACTATCTTCAATAATTTTGTATCAACTGCAAACTTTCCCACCTCGTTGTTTAACCGCCCCCCCCCATTCCATATTATTTATTTATGGGTATGTTGCACATCACTGGTCCCACTACAAATCCCTAGGGGACACCACTTTTTACCTCTCTCCATTATGAGAATGCCTTTTATTCCTATCCTATCTTTAAATCAGTTACTGATCCATGGGAGGGACCTTCCTTCATCTCATGACTGCTTAGTTTCCGTTAGGGTCTTTGGTATGGGGCCTTGTTAAGGCTCTTTGAAAATCCAAGTACACTATATCACATGGATCACCCGTATCTACATACTTCTTGTCACCCCCAGAGAATTTTAATAGATTGGTGAGGATGACTCTCCTTTACAAAAGCCACCCCCCAATACTTCTGGTGAGGGTGGTCAGATTCACAAGGTAAAGACTGGTGATGAGTGCACGCTGCCCGTCTGGAGGGCAGACAGTCTGAACCAGATAGATTCCATTGAGGAATTGGGACATGCCTAGCAGAGCAGCAGAAAGGCAGCAGGCCTTAGATTTCTGTATTGCATGTGGCCACCAGATACTGCTGGGGCACATCACCTCTCCCTGATGGATCAAAACCAGGAGCAGTCACTGCAAATAGGAGGCAAAAGTAGTGGTGGCAGGAAGAAGACTACAGCAGCAAGACGACCAGCACCACAAGGAGTTGGGGTCAGGCCTAGGGGTGGACCAGGCTTCCACAGCATGGTCCACACTAACTGAACAGTCCCTTCATTGCAGCATCCCCTAACCCCAAGAGACCCTACCACCTCAGCAGTCACAATACCTGCTCCTCCAGAAGCCCTTGTACCTACTTATCCTCTCCCTCAGCCATTCCTCTACCCTAGAAACTCTTTCCTCACAGCATGCAGCCCCTGAACCTCATACTCTCCCAGCAGATCCCTGGAACTTCAGAACTGCCTCCTCGGGTGCCAAAAATACCAAAAGTCCCAATAGGCACTGACCTGCCTACACCCCACACCAGCTTCCCATGCCGCATCTTCCCCTTCTACCAAATATCCATCCATTTGTCCCAGCCAAAAAGATACACTGACCAGCAGCTTGAGTTGATGGTTTATATATATGTAAGAATGTTGACAAATATGATAAGAAGTTTACCCAAAGAAGAACAAAAACGGGGTGGATCTGATTGTTAGTTATTTGTGTATGGTGGTGCCATGACACATCAGGTAGTTTCCAAACATTTCAGAAAGTACAAATTGTGCTCCAAATAGCTCATTAGCTACAGAGGGATCCAAAGTCTGAGGGAACAACCCAGTCCAGTATCACAAACACACAGACACCCAGAGAACTCACAGTCCTAGGTTTTACCTGTATACTAGAACACACTAAATACCAATATTAGGTGAATGATCTTCACCTGAATGCATCTTGAAAGTTCTAAACCTTAAAGTAAATCAGGGCTTAAATATAGGACACCAAACCCTTAATATCTAAAATTCAAACACACCTAAAAGCTAAAATTTGTCAGCCCTGCCACCCAAACAAGGCTTCCCAAGAACAAAAAGAAAACCTCCTAAATAAACAAATAAGTATTTAAAACAGAGTAGTAGAAGTTATGCTCCTTAGATCCACCCCAGAACAACAATTACTAAGCCCAGTGTGACAAATCGCTCTGATATCTACAGGATTTTCAAATCTAGGGCATCAAAGCACAGATGAAGCATCAAGGACTTAATTATTCTTACGAAGAATTACCTTGAAGTTTCAAGAAAGCTCAAATGTTCCCAGTGAAAATAGTGTTTTTGACTGTCTAATCTACATTTGTGAATGGCTGCCCAGTCTAGACAAGGCTTTCAAATGGTTGGTGATGCTCCTAGTGACCTCAAGCCAGTGAGAGTGGAGCTGCCATGAACACATTATTGGGACCCAAACAAAGTAGAGGAGCAGGAAACGCCCATTCCACTAGCAAGTGCTTTCATTCCTTACGCTATCTCATGAAGAATTAATCTGCTACTGCTCCCCACCCACTCAAGGGGGTTAATGCATTCCATGGCCCCACTGTGGCCCTTCCCCATCCTCTGGCTCTCACACCCTGGATCCATCCACACCTGGAATGATATTGGAGGAAGGACCACTTCTCCACCCAGAAAGGTGGTGACATGGAACTACTTTCTCTCCCCAAAAATGGTAGCAGGCATGCACATGTACACCTTTAGTCCTTTCGGTAGCAGCAGGAGTGACACTAGAGTTGTTTCTATTGCCACCGCACAGACAGGCCGGAGAAACATCACAGGGACACACAGTACTTACCAAAAATCCATCCCAGTAAGTCCCTGTGTAGAAGCATTTGTCTTGCTCTGTTGTTGTCCTGCCACATAGAGTCCTTGACTGGGTTGCTGTTGGCAAAGCCCTGAGGACAAAGAAAGATACTTGCCATTAAGACAATTAGTGTAATTAACATCTCACAGAATTGTTGTTTCAATCAGTCAGCAAACTCATTACATCAGTTACAACAGAGTCAAGTCTTCAAAGATTTCTTTTACAATCAAAAGTACTTTAAAAAATTGAAAGAAAGAACCTCTCCCCCCATATACAGCCCACCTATCTCAGTACATCTTTTCAGAGACTGATACTGCTCCAGTTCTACTACATTTTCCTCCCCATTTAGATCTGAAGCTTCTTTCTTTGTTATGCTCCCTCCACACAACGAAAAGCCTAAAACTCAGGGACTTTGGTTAGCTACCACTAACTAGGACAGGAGTCTACAACCTGCAGCTCCGGAGCCACATGTGGCTCTTTGACTACCCCCCCCTTGTATGGTTCTGGACCCCCTATGCCACTAGTGGACCTTGTGGATAGCCCGTGCCAGGCTCTGGCCTCCTCCCTACCACTTTCAGGTCAGAGATCAGCTTAAAAGAACATCCTTAGAACAACAAAAGAAAGGATGTTTTTTCTGTGTGGATATCTTTCTTTCAAACTAGCAAAAGGAGTAGCTGTATAAACAGAAAGCCCTTTGAACAAATACTAAAAAAGCTGTAGTTACCCAAATTATGACACCCCTCCACCCTCAAGTCCAAACCTGGATGATGTCTTTTAAACTCACGGTGACTTGACTCATCATGCTCCCTTTCTTCTTCTCTCTCTTACCAACAGTAATTCAAACTGATGGGTAATATTAGAAATGAAATAATGTGATTCATTCTTAACAAGAATTTCCCCACAAATAAATGTCAAAATACATATCTAATGGTCTTCAGTGGTATGCAAATTAATATCTGCTCCCATTGGAAGACAGTGAATAAGCCACAGCTCCTCCCTGACAGTGATGCTTGATTGGCAGCCTGGGAGACACAGCCCTGAACATCCAAAACCAAAGGCAAGCTTTCAGGTATAAGGACTGGAAGGGAACAGTTAACAGCTGGGGTTTTCATACCTGCCATCATTCATGGATAGATAGAAAAAGGAGATTTTACTTGGGAGAAAAGACTAAGCCTGGCCTACGCTGGTAATTCACTGGATTACAGCCACTGCCTTAGCAGAAACAGTGCAAAAGCCAATGTTAACAAGCACAGCCGCTATTTACACTGGGGAGCGTACCTTTAGGTCTCAAAAAGGCAGGACCTCCCCCAAATAGTGTCTCTGCATGGCTCAGCTCCACTAAAGACTGAGCAGCACTCATGGCTTTTGAGCAGATCCAGAGTCTAGTCAAGGCTTTAGCGTGATTAGTGATGGTACTACTAGATTTCACTGTGAGAGATAAACTAACAGACTCGCAATATAATTGGGACCCAAACCAGAAAGGAAGAGCTGCAGGCCCTCACTCCATCACCATGTGCATCATTTGTCAGTGATTTTCTTCCACTTACATTCGACTGGATAAAGGCAACCCAGAGCCCCATGGTGGTCCTGTCCCATCCCTTGGCCCTCATGCTATGACCACCCCACTAAGAACAGATGTGGAAGGAGACTCCCACCCTTTCCCCATCAGAAAAGCAATAGTGGCAGTGGTAGGTGCCAATTTCTGCCCAAGGAGTGGCAACAGACCTACCCAACCTAGATCCTTTCAGCAGCACCAGGAATGGCTGCAGGAGTCCTCTCAGACCCTCTCCTGCAGAGAGCACAGTCAGGGACCCCACTACTTACCATAAATCCAACCCAGTGGCTGCCTGTGCAGAAAGATTTAGCCTGCTCTTCTCTTCTCCAGGTAGGCTGGTGTTGGAGAGGCCCAGGGAGCAAAGAAATTCACACCCCATTAAGATAATTGGGGAAATTCACCATCCTCAGAGCTGTTGTTCCAAGGAGTCCACAGACTCAGACCAGCATCATGTTTTCAAAGGTTTCTTTAAGTTCACAAACTTACCTCAAAAGAAAAATAAAGGGTGAGATAGCCCTCGTCTTTCTAGGCATGACAGTCCACCGGCCCCCAGTGAATTTAATTCGCTCCAGCATTATTTGGGGATTTTCATATGCTTCTTCAATGATTGATACAGCTTCTGCTTTAGCTTTTGTCCTAGCACAGATCCTATGATGTACTTCTTTAACTCCTACATCTACTACCTCACTTCCCCCCAAACAACAACCAGAAGGACTCGAGACAAAACTCAGAGGCTTTCGTCAGATTCCAGATTGGCGTCCAGATCAGATGGCATTATTTTCATATTTCAGAAATACAGTTTAAACCAATCCTCTAAACTGCAGAAACACCACAATCAACAATACTTATCTTTCAAGCCAACCAAATGAAGATCTCTCACAAGCCTGCATATGTGCACACACAAAACCTTAAAAAACACTAAAAGAGCTGTAGTTACACAAATAATGCTTCCCAGATAGCATGTATATTCCAGTTTGGCGCAGTCTAACATCAGGGGACTTCTCTCTCCCTTATCAACAGTATTTTTCATACTAGAGCTAACAGGAGAAGTAAAAAGCAATATCCAGAGTCATACTTAGTAAGATTTTCCTCAGAAACAATGGGGAAAATGCATCCTTATCGGTCTTATTTGGCATGCAAATTAGTGCCTGCTCCCATCAGAGGACAAGGAATAAGCAGTGCCCTCTTTCAGGCAAAGCAGCAGGTAGTAGCCATGCAGAATAATCAGAATCAGAGAAACTTTCTCCAACTATACGGCCTGGAAGGGGATAATTGGCAGCTGGGGTATTCAAACCTGAAATCATCTTCAGGCATGGGGAGGGGAGATTTTAATTTGCACGAATGTTTTAGACTGGCATAGGCTGGTGATTCACTGCATTACTACCAGTGCTATATCTGTAGCAGTGCACGGGCTAGTGTTGACAGGCGAAGCTGCTAGTGCACTGAGAAATCTTATCTTGCATTTTCAGAAAGATGCAATCATGCACATACTCACTCTGGACAATGCTGGTGCTAATGATTTCAATCTAGTGAGAGAGGAGCTGCAACAAACACATCCACAGCACCTAAGCTAAAGAAGAGAAACTGGAACCCCCCCCCCCATTCCATCACTCAGTGCTTTTGTTCCTATCTCAAGCTCACAGTGAACTAATCTGCCTTATCCCAGTCGTGACTGGGGAACAGCTGCAGTCTGGGACTCCACTTCGGCCCTTCCCCATTCCCTAGCTTTTACACTCTGGTTTCACTCACCTTCCACTTGAGCCAATACTGGAAGGAGGTCCAGTCCTCCACTCAGAGAGGTGGTGACATGGGACAACTTTCTCCCCCAAGAATGGGATTGTCAGCTTTTTAATTGCTGAAAGACAAACACCCTTGCCCTAACCTCTTCCCTGCTTCTTTCCTCTCTGAGGCCCTGCTCCTGCCCACTCCTCTCCATCCTCCATCACTCACTTCCCTCTACCCCAGGTCTCACCTGCTGCCTGCAGAGCCAGGTTGAGAGGAGATGGCACCAGTTGGGCATGGCAGGGGTCCATCCCTGGCACAAGGGGGCAAAGAGGGGTTGCTCCCCATAGTGAGGGGCCAGGACCAGGGCAATCAGAGCATGGGGGGTGTTGGTCCCCACAGTAAGGGGATAGGATGGAGAATGATTGGTCCTCGTAGCAAGAGCCAGAGGTGGGGCAGTCAGAGCACAGTGGGGATGAGGATCCCACCCCCCACAGGTCATGGTACTGGTACTACCTCTTGGAGCTGAGTCTGGAAGCCAGCCACTGCTCTCCATCTGGCATCAGCACTGCAGCTGAGCAAAGAGCAGTGTCTCCCCACTCTCCCAGATGGAAAATTGCCAGATTCCCTTTCTGACTGAGCTTTCTGATAGAAAACCAGACACCTGGCGACCCTAAGGCAGAAACACATCCACCTGCAGTCCTTTTAGCAGCAGCAGGCATTGTTGCTAATTCTCATGATTTTGTCATGAGTCTCATGAAAATTGTTTTCCTTAAAGCCTCAATGCCTGGAATCAAGTGGCTGTATGATGATGTCTGCCTTAATTCTTAAAGAGAAAGTAAGTTTCTAGCCCTCATGGTTATGGAAAAAGCTTCAAAATGTGACCCCAGTGCACCCTCTAGAGGCTAAAAATGAAGGAGGCAAATAAAAAGAACAGCATATCTATTATTTTTACATAATCTCATGTCTTGATAGCCAATTTCATAATTTTTGGCCAGCCGTCTGACTTATTCATGATTGTTGGACATTTGCAGTAAAAAAAATACTAAGAAGGAGTAGCAGCAGGGATTGCTTTTGACCCCACATGACAGAGAGACAGGAACAGCATCACAGGGACACCCAGAACTTATTAAAAGTCCATCCCAGGGCCTACCTGTATGGGAAGCACTTGGCCTGCTCCTCTGTTTTCCTTCTGCCCCTGCACAGAGTCCCTGGCTGGGCTGGTGTTAGCAAGGTCTTCAAAGAGCTTCTTGTGCCATTCAGACAATCGTGGTACTTAAGCCCTCACAGAGCTATTGTTTCAGGAAGCCTGCAGAATCTTAACTATATCAGTTACAGCTCATCTTCTCACATATAGCCCATCTGATTCTACACACCTTTTCAGAGGTTGATATACTGCTTCTATTCCTCTAGGTTATTTCCTAGCATAGATCATAAGATTTGTTCATTACTATAAATAACTCCTCTCCACAGTCAAAAGCCTAAGCTAAAAACCTGAAGACTTTGGTTAACCACCACTAACTAGTGGATCACATCATGCTATTCTTTCAAGTCAGAGACTAACTTAAAAAGACATAATGACAGAAGAAGAAAACAAAGACCTCTCAGAACAATACTTCTTTTCTTTCAAAGTAGCAAAATAAGAGTCTGCTACAAAGACAAAAACCAGTTAACAAATTTATTTTTTTTTATTAATGATAATGTTTAAAGAAATGATCAGGTACAGAGTTTAAACAAAAGAGTTTCTGAATATCCAGGTATAATGTACCCGTGGGTTCAGAGTTTGGTTGTAAGTTGAAGAGTACAAGGAAAGCATAATCTACAGTATCCCAGAGGGAGGGTACTAGTTTGATGGGTGGATTGACCCTCATTGAGTGAGAATTATGGTATATATAATCCTTCACTACATATACTCTATCAGAGAAAGGCTTTCGATTCCCATTTCATTACCAATGCACAATGGTGCTACACACATTTGAAAGACTTGCCCCTACGGAATAAATACGGTGAGGGTGACTGGTGGTCAGAAGGACACAAAAAGTACTGCAAGGGCTCCAGGTGACACTCTTTCTCTTGCCAAAATAAGGGCAGAGGTAGTATGTTTTGCTTGTGGGACAACAGGACATTGAAAAAGGCACTGCCCTCAAAAGGAAATGAAGGGGAGCAAGATAAAAGAGTGGGACTGCAGAGTAAAGCTGAAGGGAGAGTCACCTGCAGTTGTCTTTGAGGAAGGGATTTGAGATTGGATAGAAGGACCCAGCTGGAAGTTTTGTTTTTCATTTTGCAAAGAAGGCAAAGAAGACAGACCAGGTCTTGTATCTTCTCCAGAGGCTCAGTGATCACAGGAAGGGACAGTACCTCAAGGAGGAGGGCTGTGGTCAGCCTAAGGAGAAGTAAAAGACTTTTTGTGTTTATTTTGAACTTTATGTTAATAAAACCAGACCCAAGGAAGGGCTGTGGTTGGACTTGTGAAAACCAATTTATGAGTTACTGAGAAACCAAGAGGGGAAGCTGAGGAAGGACTCTGCAGTCTCCTGACCACAAGGAGATGTAGGGAAGTTGGTTGATCCACTTATAGGTCCCTTATGTAAATCACCCCACATGTGTCCATCATCCCAGGACTTCCACCTTGAGTTCCCCAAATCCTGAATGTGACACTACTTATGACGGTGGCTCCCCTTTTTGCAAGGGTTTCTCAATTTCCCATCTCCTTTGCCATAGAGGAGGCAGATATTCCCCCAGCAAGGATCACTAGAGGCAGATTGACTGTTGCCTGTCACCTGGGGTATGTCTACACTGGAGGCTCTGTTAAATCGACTTAAGAGTTAAAGTCGACTTTGTTAAGTCAACTTAGAGTGTCCACACTGAAAACTCCAGTCGACTGCCTGCGTCCACACTGGCAGGTGAAAAAGGGAGCTGCAGCTCCCCCATGGCTCCCTTCTCCCCAGGAACTGCGGCCCCCAGGGAGCCATGGCTCCCTTGTCCCGGGGAGCCGTGGCCCCCGGGGCCTGTGGCTTCCTTTTTCTGGGGAACCACAGCTCCCCTCTCGGCAGGGAGCTGTGGCTCCCTTCTCTCCAGCCTATCCCCCTTAGGTTGAGGGTGTCCACACCAGCTTTAGGTCAACTTATAAGGTCGAATTAAGCATTAAGGTGACCTTAAGAGTGGTAGTTATTAAGTCAACTTAAGGAAACACTTAAGTCGACTTAATGAAAGCCCAGTGTGGATGCAGCATTCTGTAGGTCGACTTAAGCATCCTTAAGTCGACCTAAGTTGCTAGTGTAGACATACCCATAGGGTCTCTGTCCTGTGTTGATCTTCTGATGCTTAATAAGCATTGACCTGCAGCTAAAGCTTTCCCGACACTCCAGTACATGCATAGAGTTTCTTGCCCATGTGTATTCTCAGATATAATATCAGGTCTGAGTTCTGATTGAATATCTTCCCACATTCAGCACATTTAAACTGTTTGTTCCCTGTATGGATTTTCTCATGCTGAATGAGCATTGAGCTCTGACTGAAACTTTTCCCACATGCTGCATATCTAAAGGGTTCTCTCCTGTTTGGATTCTCTGATGCTGCATAAGTGTAGTGCTTGTATTGAAGTTTTTCCCACATTCGCTGCATCTGTAGGGCCTCCTTCCCCTGTGGATTTTCTGATGATGAATGATTGCGGAGCTCAGAGTGAAGTCTTTTCCACATTCCAGACATTTCTAGGGTTTCTCTCCCATGTGGATTCCCTGGTGCTGACTAAGTTTGGAGTTTTGAAGGTAGTGCTTCCCACACTCAGTACATTTCTAAGGTTTTACTCCCATGGGGAGTTTCTGGTGTATAAAAAGATTTGATATCTAAGAGAAGCTTTTCCTACATCCTATGCATGTATTCAGACCCGCTTCCTGGGAGATTATGCCCTTATGTTCCCCCAAAACCCTTTCACAGTGAACTGATTTACTCTGTTTTTTCCCTGATTCCTTTCTGGCCTGCACTGACCCAGTCAAGATTCCAGACAATATTTCTGATGGTCTCTCAGCTAATGTTCAGTGAGGTTCCATCTTCTCAGGACCTTCCTGCTGAGGAGTCACCTCTTCAGTCATGATTCTATCATCTGTTGGAATAAAAAGAAAATGAACTATAGTTATTTATAAGACTGACAACCAAGTTCAAGCCACAGAGGGGATCAGTTATACCTCAAAATCTCCTGCAAGCACTCAATACAAGCTGGATAAAGGGACCACTGACAGATGTCACTCGGGATTTGTAGTGAGCTATCCCTGATCTATGCTCTCTACACTACTGGGTAGCATGAGATGAGACAGACCTGAGCGATCATATGGGGTTTGTTGGAACTGCAGCCTTTTACTTCATGCATCAATGTCATCTAAGACAACTTCGGTTATAGTGGGATGCAAATCTGTGTTTTTAAGGCTCTTTGACTGGACTTTTTAACTAGCTGTCACTGTTGGAATTCCCTTGGCAATCAGTCTACTGGCTGATGTCCTTTGGTTCTGATTTATATTGTTCTGACTACAAGGTGGGTACATTTTGAATCTGCATCTGTTTCTCAAGGAAACATATCCTTTTGATCTGTGTCATGTGAAAGGAGACCATATACAGTACCACAATTAGGATAGATACACCTAAACATATAAATAATTAACATAAAAAAACCTCTCACTTTTGCAGGTGCCTCTAAAATTCTCTCTTTCCTTGAACTCTTGGGGTGTGTCTACACTTGTAAATTAAGTCGATTTAAGCAGGCTTAAGTCAACTTAATTTACTCTGCGTCTACACTACAGTTTCCTTAAGTCGACTTAAGCTGCTGCTTAAGTCGACTTAATAAGACCTAGTTTTACGTCGACTTACTGGTTAAGTCGACTTTATTAAGTTGACTTAAGCCAGTGTAGACGTGGATTAGCCCCAAGTCAACTTAAAGGGCTCCCCCACTGACCTCCCTCCCAGGGTGCCTGGCACAGCCATAGCCTGGCGTGCCCACCCACAGGGCAGGACACAGCCCTGCCCACCCTGCTCCTGTACCCTGCCCCTGTCCCTGTCCTGCTCAGCCCCCAAGTACCCTGGTACAATGGGGAAGATGCTGAGCTCCCTGGCACTTCTGGAGGGGTGCCCGGGGAAGGGGGCCACCATGCACCACTCCCAGGTCCACCTAGCCCCTACAAGTTGACTTAGGCGTCCAGTGTGGACGCTCTACGTTGATTTGGCAAGGTCGACTTACAGTGTAGACATGCTAAGTTGACTTATTTGAAAAAGTATAGACATAGCCTTGGAGAGTCAGGGGTCCTGACTCTCCAGAAATGTGGATGAGGTAGCTTCCGTTCATCCAACTAGTGATAGCACCCAAGAATTCCTCCAGAACAGAGACTAAACTTCCAGGATCTAGAGGGCAAACTATGTATCCTCATATCGTATCATATCTGACGAAGTGGGATTTTCTCCCATGAAAGCTCATGCGATTAATAAATCTGTTAGTCTTTAAAAGTGCCACAGGACTCTGTTGTCTCAGATACTCAGTTTGCCGCTCCTTGTGCCAGCCTCTCCCTCCTTCCTCCCCCCCCCCCCCCCCGGGCGTGCTGGGGGCAGGGCCAGCAGGGGAAAGAGCCACCACCAACATATGGCTCTTGTGGCCCCAGGCCCTGCTGGGGGGGATGTGACCAGCAGGGGGGAGCAGCCACGGTGCTCGCAGACATGCTGAGCAGCGTCACAGGACCAGGAGACCTTTGTGCTGCTCAGAATGGGCACTCGTGCCATTTTTGGCATGCATGCCAGGGGGTTGCCGACCCCTGATGTACTGGGTCAGGCCTTTAGTCAGCCAAGCAGCAACTCATGGTATGTCATATAAAAAGATAAGAAGTCCAGCATGACGAAATTGACCAGCTGATCCTGTCCCATAATAAACAGCATGATCCTGATCAGCATGGCCTCAGCACCAAAGGAAGCTTGGCATCTAGACTGGACCCACTGTGATGTCATTAGTGTCCAGGTCCATGCTGAATAGATAACTTCCAGCTTCTCCATCTCAGAGAGGGGAGGTTAGAGACTGGGCAATATTTGGGGCTAAGGAATTCAGCATCAACAGATTTTTTTTTTAAAGGAAGGGTTGGGCCTCTGTAGATTTTCAGATATTCTACACTCTTGCCTTATAAGGTGTGTTGATGGTTATGTCAATAAAGGTGGGGATGTACTGGAGGGGTGTTTGGAGACACATGATGCTTGGAAGTGGGTCGCTGTGTTTTGGGATGTGTTGAGGAGGTAGCTGGGCATGGTAGGAATAACATTTGTGTATGGAGTTTGGGGTAGAGATGGTGGTCTAGTGTGCTGTGGAGGAAACATGTGGCAGAGAGATAAGGATGAGTGTTGGACAGGGTGTTTCCATTACTGCTTCCATCATCACTGCCAAGGGAATAACATCTTCTAGACATTTCCCATACTTCCAATTGTAGGACAAGTTCTTGGGAAACATTTATGCTTGGTCTACACTTTACTGGTATAACTATGCTGATCAGGGCGTGTCATTTTTTTTACCAACACTGTGAGCCTATGTCACAGGATGCACATCTATGCACCCCTGGGCAATGATCTATATGATTTTTCTGTTCACATTCGCACTGTGATTTTATTATTTGATATCAATTATGCCATGCAAGGTTCTCTTTTGAATGCTCTACCATGTTTTTATGGTGTCATGCTCCCTGCAGCATCGTGTATGTCTACAGATGTGAAGCATGTTACATAGCACAGACCCTCAGGACTATCTCTAGCATAGAGGCAGGAGAATTACATGACAAAGACAATGCAAATTGCCTTCCTTGGCTCAGGTAGAAGACAGGAAGTCACACAGCAGCACAGAGAGACGGGGGCCGAGGGAGAAATGCAGACACTTTGAGAAGGGGAGAAGCTGCTGGGTTTTGGTGAGAGAAAGACTATCCTGGAAGCAACTAAAAGATTCTGGGCCTATTCACATGGCCAGGAGGGCCCAAGCTGGTAGAACACTACCAAGAGCCAATCTTGTGGGTAAAAAGGAGGAGAATAATCTAAAGAGTAGCCTTGGAATAATGTTATTAGTTTAGCATGCGTTTTGTATCTTTTATTTGCTTATGGATACTCCTGTTGCCTTTATTAAATGATTGTGCATTGATTTGCTATATACTCACTTAAAATCATGTTCTAATCAATAAACTAGCATTTGTTTTATCTAAAGTTGTGTAGACTTTAGAGGGTGTGAATAAATGAGGCTCAACCTATCAATTTCTTTGATAAATGTACAGACGTGAGTCTATGGTAATTAGGGAAGAGTCCCAATCACTGAAGGATGGGAGTTCCCAATGTGGTGTCTGGGGACTGAGAGTGCTTGCTTGGGGACCATCCCATAAGTGGCCAGAGGGCGCACATCCACTGCCTGGGAATGATTATATGCAGGAGGCTGGTCTGGACTGACTTGGGAGTGAGTAGTCATCTAGCAAAGCAGGGTAAATTGAGGTTCAGGAGTGGAGATTGGGAGGTCAGAGCGGCACACTGGACCAGATTCTGGGAGCAGCCAGTCACATCCTAGTATAACCAGTGTGGATATTTATACTAGTATAAAGGGGCCTTACACTAATATAGTAATCCCATTTCCCAAACAACACAAATAAGCTATACCAATATAACACTTTTATATTGATATAAGTGCATCCATGCTCGGAGAGTTGTATTTCTTTAGCTAAATTGGTATAGCTATAGCAGTACAGTTTTCTAGTATAGTCAAGCTCTTACACACCAATCACCTTCCTGATATCCTGGCATAGAGCAATCTCCATGCTGGGCAGTGGATGTACATACCCATACGCCGTGACTGAACTAGCTAGATTGTTTATTATTTCCCTCCTATCTCCTAGCTGCTCTTGCCAGGTCCTGTTCGTTCCTGTCTTCTCTGCTGTTTTCTTTCTCACACCCCACCCCTACGGCCCCCTCTGTGTTGCAGCTCTCTCTGTTCTCACTTTATCCCAGGCCCCCTGACTCACAGCTCTGCTGGCAGCAAGGACGGGGTTGTTAATTTGATCCTTGGTGTTCACCATGGCACAGAGATGGTGATTCATTCACTCAGGGTCCAGATGCTGTGAGTGATCCCAGTGCACAGACACAGATCAGGTTTCCAAGGGATGTCTGGCACAGGATGTTCCTTCCATGTGCATTTTGCTTCCCCTTATATTACTTCCTGGTCCTCTCTGGGAAATGGAGCCATTGGTTGCTCTTTATCTTTAATCCTTAACTACCCGGATTGAGAGAAATAATTAACTCTTTCCTAAAATGTTCTCAGTTCTCTCCATCACCTTGGATTGCTTAGAAACAGCAATTCCCATACCAGGTCAGACAATCTAGCCCAGCAGCCAGGCTCTGACAGTGGCAACAGAGAAAGTGCAAAGAAATCCTGTAACAGACAGCTATGGAATCACCTGCCTGTACACAATATTACTAACCCCCAAATTGAGAAAAAATCATGAGATTACCTTAAAAATTATAATTTCAAAATGCATTATGTTTTGTTTTATTTTTTAAATGTCCCTCTGGATTTAGGGTATACTCAGCCTAGCTTTTCAAGCTATTCTGGGCAGCCACAACGGTTAACACCTTTTTTTTTTTTTAAATGAAAGCTGAGTTTCTCATGTATTCAGACAACTCCAGCAGCTGGGACCCCAAAACAAACACTGATTATGACAAGACTCACAGTCAAATTGTGAGAGATTTCACCACTGTATGGGTTTGACCTGTACTCCCGAGCATCAGAGATTGAGATTATCCTTCTTACTCATATTTATTTTATCTAATGTAATTGTGAATGTTCTCATTATCTTTATAGATGACTAATCCTTTTAAAAATCTTGCTGAAGTCTTAGCTTCAATGCTGTCTTGTGTCAGTGAGACTTATAGGTCAGTCATGCACGGTGCAGTATGGATGTATTTGCTTTTATCAGCTTTAAAGTTTGCTTTCTGGGTTTTTTTTTTCATATCCAGGTGTTCTGTGAGAAAGTGTAAATAGGAGAGCCTGCCCGTCCTTCAGTCCACTCATCTCAATCCTATTCCTGCCACTGTAAGAGCCTCCTCAGCAGTCCAGGCCATCTGCAGGATAGAGGTATGAAGACCTCAAAGACACACAATCCCCTTCTAACCCTTGTCCTGTTGGAAAGTTTGTCTCTGATTCTGTTCATGGGGGCTCAGACCCATCTTTCCAAGGCTCTCACCCAGTCTCTCTGCCTGAGAGGGGATAATACATAATGTGTGCCCTCAAATAGGAGCAAGTGCTATATGCATACCAGATAATAATTCGTGTTGACATTATTTTGGGGGTGGGGGGGTGGGAATTCATCATCAGATGCTGCAAGAAACATGATATCATAACAATACGGTAGAGCATTCAAAAGGGAACCTTGTGTGGCATAATTGGCATCAAACCACACAATTACATTGCAAAAGTGAACAGAAAAGTTACATAGATCAAAGCCCAGGGATGCACAGATGTGCATCCTGTGGCAGGAAAATAAGGCAGGGTTGGATTGAGGAATAGATACTATTGGCCTGTGCATAGGACAAAAGATTTTAGAATGATACGATCACATTAGTATCTCTCTTTTCATTTTTTTATGTAAGTTTCTAGTGCTAGTGGTTATCAGCCATTGGTGGCCAATCTCTACTGTAGCTGAGAGAGGCAAAGACACTGTTTGTACCAGGGACGTTATCCCTTTTTGAAACCACAAGTTAAGTTGCCCCAGTGCAAATACATCTACAACAAAGGCTATAATCCAGTGAATCATCATGTAGTCTGGGCTGGGTCTAAAAACATTTAAACAAATTAAAAATCCTTTTAAATATTTTTTTTAAAAATTGCCTGAATATGCTTGCAGATTTGAAGACCCCCTGATGCAAACCCTCCCCTTGCTTCTTATTGTTGACCTGCATTTGGGGACTCAGGTACATTTTTCAGAGAGAACCCCAACTCCTCATCTGTTGCACCTAGCTAGTATCTTTCACTGGGAGCAGGGGCTAATTTGTATGCCAAGGAGGGCCATAAAATATGCATTTTTGACATTATTTCTAAGGTAATTCTTTATAAGACCTAATGAGATGACTGCTGCTTCAGCTGTATTTTGAAACCCTATATTTGAAAAATGAGTACACAGCTGCATCTGCTAGTACTTACAGTAGCTCTCCCGCCTCATCAGGAGTTGTCCTCAGTGACGGTGGTAGCTTCTTGTACTCTCCTCTACTGGCCTTCCTTAAAGTCACTGAGGGGACAGGAAGAAACAGTAACTTGTGGCTGTTTAGAAGCACTGTACAACCAGCCCTGTGGCTCCCCTGCTGTTCCCCTACCCCGGGGATTGGTTGGACAGTTACAAGAGGTGCGGGAGTTGTAGACGGAACCAAGAGTTGGGGGTGGTAGGGGCTTTCTATGGCATGTACCAGATGTGTGACAGGGGTGAGTGTGAACTGTGGAAGAGAGTGTGAGATGGGGCAGTGCTGGGAAGAGGGTGTACAGTAGAGGATGCTGTGAGAGAAGTGTGGGGTGGTGAGTGCTGGGGAAGAGACATTTCAGCTAAGGGGTACCGCTATCTTTTCCAAAGGAATAGCACCTCTCACAATCCCTTGGGAGTTGGTTATTATGGCTCTACTGGTTAGACATTAATGTAACACCTCCACCCCCTCTTCCTGAAATCCTGGCATGGGGAGCAGAAGTTGCTAGCTGGGCTGGCAACATGCAGACACATCTCCATGTGCTGTGTCTCAACTGGCTGGTTTGTTTTCTGGAACTTGGGTTCAGACTCACCCTTTTGCCAGGTCCAAGAGGCAGGGTCTAGAGCAGCAGTTCTCAACCACTGTGTTGGGACACAAAAGTGTGTTGCGAAGAGCCGGGAGGTGTGTCATGGAAAACTGGCAGCTCAACTTGGAGCCAGCTTGGGGCTCCTGCCACCCGCTGCTCTCTGCTGACCTCAACAGCCCACTCCTGCTGCACAACACAGGCAGCAGCCAGGGCCAGATGAGTAAAGAGACTTAGGGGCTTCAACCCAGAGATCCTGAGCTGGGGTGAGCACCACCTGCCCCACAAAAATAAACCTGGCCCCATTGAGCCAGACCACCAGGGCACCAGTCTGCACTGGCTTGACTCTACCCCCACCCAGGTCCTGGAGTGCTGCATCCTCCAGAGTGCCACAGCCTCCCAAGCACTCCTAGCCCAAGCAACACCGCCACCAGCGGATTGTAGTGTGTCACGCAGGGGAACATCATCTGTCAGGTGTGTCGTGACGGAAAAAAGGTTGAGAACTACGGGTGCGTCTACACTTGTAAATTAAGTCGACTTAAGCTTGCTTAAATTGACTTAATTTACTCTGTGTCTACACTACACTTTCCTTAAGTCGACTTAAGCAGCTGCTTAAGTTGACTTAAGGAAAAATTAAATCGACTTTGTTAAACCTCCTTTTAAGTTAACTTTCTGCTTAAGTCGACTTTCTAAAGTCGACTTAAGCCAGTGTAGATGTGGACTAGCCCTAAGTCGACTCTAAGTCGACTTAGGGGCCTCCAGGGCTTCCTCACCGCCCTCCCTGCCAGGGTGGCTGGCACAGAGAGAGCCTGGCATGCCCCCCACAGGGCAGGGCAGAGCCCTGCCCACCCTGCCCCTATGTCCTGCCAGGTTCCCTGTCCCCCTTTGCCCCATTGTACCTGGGTACAATGGGGCAAAGGCTGAGCCCCCTGGCACTTGGCAGTCCCAGGTCCACCAAGCCCCTACAAGTCGACCTAGGCATCCAGTGTGGATGCTCTAGGTCGACTTTGTAGGGTCCCCTTTAAGTCGACTTAAAATTTAAGTGTGGACATGCTAAGTCGACTTAACAAAGTCGACTTAGCTAAATCAACTTAAATTAACAAGTGTAGACATAGCCTACTAGTCTAGAGAGATTACTGGCCAGAAAGTGGGTTTGGGCTCCTGCCTGAATCTGAGTGTCAAAATACTCACAGACCATAGACACACACCAGAGGATGGCTGGGCCAGAATGATCCATGTGCACTGTGCTTCCTGTCACATAACTTTCTGGTCCTTTCTGGGAAATGTAGGCATCCTGGCTGCACCATGCTTTTAATCCTTAATTCCTCAAATTCAGGTAAATCATTAACTCTTTAATAAAATGTTCTTAGTTCTCTCCATCACCATAGGAACAAATCAGATCAGATCATCTAGCCTAAGAACTTAGCTCAGCCAATGGGCTAGAGAAAATGCAAACAAACTCCATTCCATTAAGGAAATATCTTCTCAATCTCAAGTAGGAATAGGTTGGTTTATACTTTGATACATCAGAGGCTATACTCTATATACATTTTCATTCTAGCTAATCTCACAGAGATGTGCTCAATGTCCATATAAATGTCTAATCCTCAGTACCGCCAACCCCAAAGATTTCAAACCATGAGTGACACCCCCCTACCCAGTCAGTTCTGCCCCCATTCCTCCATCAGTTCAATCCTGAATCAGTTCAGTTCCCGTATTAGTTCTGCTTCCCTAGTCCACCTCTGCTTTTCAGGGGTTCTTCTTCAACCCCCTTCCTAGGCATGTCAGGAAGGAAGGAAGAGGAGCTGAGGACCCTTTCTTGTTGCTCAACTCTTCGGGTCCCTCCTCTCCCTTCCTAAGAGAATGGTGTTGACTCCTGAGGGAGAGGAGAGAGCACTCTGCCTGCCTCCTGCAGCAGGACTGTTGGCCGCTTCCCCCCAGGGGGGAGCAAATGGGGCATGTAGCCAACCAGAGGAGTTTTCCTTTGGCAGGGCTGAAATGTGCTAGAGAGCTGCAGCTTCTTGCATCATCAGGAGAGGAGCTACATCCCGTCCCAGTTAGATCCTGTTGCTGGTGAAAAAGTTACAAGAACTAGCATCACCAAATCTGACTTTGACTCTAAATCCAAAGTCTTGGCCTGAACAATAGATTGCAGGACTCAGTCCTTGAGGTGATTATGCATTGTGTAAAAAGGTATTTCCCTGGGTCAGTGTGAAATGAGTTTTCTGTCTGTAAGCAGGGTCTGAATGAGCTCTCCCCTGACATCTAGTGATGAACTGGGGAAGAGGACTTCAGGAACCGACCTTGCTTGCATGGACACACCCACCCTACCTAGCTGCTTATCGTTGCTGTTAGCCAACTAACTGTCCTTCCAACAATTCTCAGTCTGCACGACAGTGTTCATACCTAGCTCAATTTCAATTCTTTTTCCATGTATGATTTGATGTACAACTAAAATTCCAATCTATTTCACCTACTGCTTTATTTTATCCTTTCACTTTTGTAAACCTATTGAAAACAACTGGCTGATAGACTGTATTGTGAGGTTGTCATATTACCCCAGACATTATCTGTCTGAAGGAGCATGCTTCTCCTTTAAGGGACAGTCAGGTGCTCACAACCAAAGCAGCCTGAGAATAATCAAGGAGGTGCCCTGCTACAATTTAGAGCAGTGGTTTGCCAATTTTTTTCTCAGGACCCAGCTGAAAAAAATCATTGATGCCTGCGACCCAACAATTATATCTTTGAGCAATGCGTTCCAGTCTTTTGGTGGTGGCAGCAGGCGGAGCCACAACCCAGTGCCTGAGTGTCTGCAACCCAGTACTGGGTCCCAACCCTGTGATTTGAAAACTACTGATCTAGAGCATTCAGCTTCCGGAAGACTGGTGTGATTATACAGAGACTTTGTTTCCCGTCTCTTAGTTGAGCAGCTTTGAACCAGGGTCCTGCGGTGAGGGCCTTTGATTGGCAATTACAAATGTTCCTTCCATGAGACTTTTTAAAGGAACCTGCTTATTTTTATTGTTTGTTTTTGGCTGCCTTGGCCTAGCACTCTTATAGAAAGTATTCTGACTTGCCAATTGGAAAAGTAAGGTGAAGGTGATCTGCAATGCTACACCCGATCACGAGTGGGTGCACAGGGAAGGCCCACACCTTTATGCTGCCTATGGCCATCTTCTCTTCTGTGCCAAGATAAAGGATCATGCTTCAAGTTCTTACTAGCCTATGTTCAGAACACCCAAGCCCCAAAAGAGCGGAGCAGTATCCTCACAAACATGCTTTCCCTCCAATGCTTCCTGCCATGCTATAACCCCTTGAGGATGTATTGATGTATGGATATACTGAGGATGCACCTAAAAAAAAAGCTGCCCCTCCAATTTTTATTCCATATGTAGACTCTGGTGCAATAAAAGACATGCCAGAGGCTTTCCCATACTGTTTACACACTGTATTCATCTGTAGAAGCGGTCTCCTGTGCATGTTTTCTGGTGTCTAATAAAATGTGGACTCTGGTGGAAGCTTTTCCTGCACTGGGGACATTTACAGGGTGTGTTGCTCATGTGAGTTATCTGGTGGTCTGAGCTGCCGATGAAGCTTTTCTCACACATCTTGCAAGTATTGGGTTTCTCTCCTGTGTGGCTCTGCTGATCAATGAGGTGTGAGCGCTGGCTGAAGTCGTTCCCACACTCATACTGGTTGGGTCTCTCTCCCATGTGGATCTGCTGGTGGTTAATGAGGTGTGTGTTGGCGCTGAAGTTCTTCCCACATTCAGGGCATGTATAGGATCTCTCCTCCATGTGGATTCTCTGGTGCTTGCTTGCTAAAATGGGAACAAAATGCCAAAGCATTTCCCACACTCAGTGCACTGGTAGGGTCTCTCCCATGCATGGGTTCTCTAATAGCTAATGAGGTGCGTATTGGAACTGACGCTTTTCCCACACTTCTTCCATCTGTAGGGTGTCTCTTCTGTGGAATCTCTGATGAGGTGTAAGGGAGAGTTCTTCTTGAAGCCTTCCCACACTTAGTATATTTAATAGCTCTCTCTCTCTCCCATGTGAGTTCTCTGGTGTTGAATAAGATGAGCTCCGATCATTTCCCCACATTTGCTACATATGCCCAGCTTCTCTCTTGTGAGGGATTTCTGGCAAAGACTCATTCCTTCAAAGTTCTTGAGTGAGTGGTTATACCCTGGCTCTTCCATTCAGGGATTTTCCTCTCATTTTCTGACCCCCACTCATAGTCACAAGCTTTTACCTAGTCAAGAATTTGGGAAATATTACTATTGGATCTTTCCAACAACATCTCTGTTCCCCAATGGTTCAGGCCCTGCATGAGAGGGAGAATCTAGCAAAAGCCTTGAAGACCTCCTTATCTTCTGGAATAAAAAGAAAATACAAACATGATCTATGTGCTTGAGACAAATACGAGCACTGAATAGGTAAACCACAAAATCACAACCCCAAATCAGGTAAGATAAGAGAGAGAAAATAGTCAGGAGTCAAATCTTCACAATCCTTGAGCAGAGTGACTCAGAGGGGACAAACTCTACTTATAAATCCCATTTGAATATTTAGAGAGGTCAGGGAAGGAAGTCAGTCAGTATTGATAGAAAGCCCTGAGTGACAGCTGCTACAATTATATGACCGCAATTGGATACATGAGTGGACTATATTATCTGAGACAGAATCAGAAGGTTTCATGCTGGCATCCTCTTATTTATATTCTAATTGTTTCACACTGCTTACACTCAAATAGAGAAACCTCTTGGGATCACCCTATCCACAGAGCTGGAAATTTGGAAGCCAAGTCCCTTCCCTGTACTCCATACAGGGATCACATCAGGTTTAGATATTGTAATTCCTGATCACAGAAAGAAAAGCAGATGATATCACTCTTTAGGAAACAAATCACTGAGTACTTACAAAGAACCTGGGCTGCATTCTGACAACTTTACTCATATTGGGTTGCAACTTACTCCATAAATAATCCTACTGACTTCAGCGGGAGTAAGACTGTGCTCATCATGAATAATATGGCCATGTGATTTTAAATTCCTTTGCTGGAGTGGACATGTAATCCAAAACTGATGGGAAGAAGCTCAATGAGTTGCCTCTCCTTTAGAAGCTATTGCGATTTCCATATGCCACCTGTCAATTCCCAAACAGTGCACCATGTTGGAATGGAGAATGGCTTCCTAAGTCTTGAAAGATCAGAACTCCCTTCCCAGGAGGAAGCAGTCTTATTGTGAGCATGTATCCACTGCTGAGGTAGGAGGGGAATAAAATAATCCTGCATACATATCATGTCTGTATTTTGACAAAGAAGCAAAACACAGAATCATTCTTCCTTCTTAGAAAACTCTTGATACTGGAGTGAGGGGGTGGATTTTCACTGACAGAGCATTTTGAAGTTTCTTTTCAAATAGGGTGTTGATCCAGCAGAAATATAAAAGACAGACAAGAACTCTGCACGAGAGCCAAACTGGGAATTTCATAGCATATTTTAATGAACGTGAAAAAGTACAGCTTTACCCAGAGAGACCAGAGTATTGTAACATTCCAGCATGGCATCCCTGTAGTGATACCCCTTCCCTTCATCGAAGAGAGTCCTGTTCTCCTCCGAGAAATATATGGCCACCAAATTGAGCGTCATGGCCACCTGAAACAACATGGAACCACTGTGCAGCACCAGCTGCGTTTGAAGTCCTATCGTTCAAGTGCAGATGGAGTAGAAAAAAAGAAAAAGCTGCTTGTGTTGGCGCAAAGGAAACTTTACCCATGTTATTGGAGAGATTAAAGGGAAGGAGCCTGCCCTCTATTTCCCCGCCCTATCCCCACCCCAAGCAAAAGGCATGTACCTAAAAGGTCTGTTCATTTATGTTCCAATGAGGAAGGGAGAGAAAAAGTAGTGAGAGAGAAAAGGAGAGGATAAAAGAGAGAGAGGGAAAGAAACAGAGGAACAGATGTAAAACTGACACTGTTTGAGGGGTCTGCTATGGAAAATCCCTGCAGAGGAAGTGTGGGGTTTGCCTTAGACAGATGGGAAGGTAGGATTTGGAGATGATGGGATCTAAATTATCACTAAAACCTTCTGGCACTGAAGCCACAATGTCAATGGCAGACCACGTGGTCCAGCAGACAAACTACAGCACTGAACTCTGGCATTTGAGTTCTAGTCTTAACTTGTCCCAGACAAGCAACATGATTTTGAGCAAGTCACTTTTCTGCCTCCATGTTCTAACTCATAAAATGGTGATAGAGATGCTTAGTTACCAGAGGGATTATGGAAGAAGTAATATTTTTAAGTGCTATAAAATTTGAGTAACCAGGATCTATGTTTGTTTACTTTTTGTTAGCCAATTCTAACCTCCACTGGCTCTGAGTCACTATTTTTCATTCACTTTGTCAATGTCATACAGACAGCATACTCAGTCCCATTCATCATGAGCGCCACCTACATCCTGGAGTTGGTAACAGTGTTCCACTGACTCATGATTCAGGGAGCCAATTTCCCATCCCAGTCATTACTGGCTGCTTATATTACTGAGCTGACCAGCAGCCGTTATTGTGGTGATTCTTTTAGAGCACAGGAATCAACAGTCACTATCAAGTGACAAGTCACTATCAAGTTACCACTTATTGAACAGGTCTTGGTATGGGAACAAAAACCAGACACAGTTTTCTTCATGTTCTTTAACTCTGCTGTGTTGCCAACTCTCACAATTTATTACTAGTCTTTAGTGTTCTTCTTAAAGCCCCAACTTCTGGAGGCATGTGTTTATGTGGAAATCTCAGCTTCTGTTAAAAAAAAAAGTAAGTTTCCGGCCCTCAGAATTGTAGTGAAAAATCCCCAAACCTTCAATTGAGTGTCTCCTTAAAGCTCAGAAATCAGAAGGCAAAGAAAAAGAACACAACATTTATTATTTTTTAAGTCTCATTATTTTAAGCCAGTCTCGTGAGATTTGAGCACATGGGGTTGGAAATACAATTGTTTGCTCACATTCTCTCTCACACAGAAACTCAACTTCACTTGTCCACCTTGGTGTCTCATGGGAATAATCAGGTTTAAATGTCTTGAGCGGTTCTCAATACCACTCAGTGCAACTGCCTGCTCCAGAGTCTCTAGACAACATTCCCAGAGCCTGGTCTAAATTTCCTCAGGCAGGATGGTCAGAAACTGCCTGAGAACCAGCAGCTCCATGATCTGCTCCTTTGTCTGGATCTCTTTGGCTTAAGCCATTGATGGGAAAGTTCACAGAAGCAGCTGCAAATCTGGTTGTGTCCTTTTACCTCCCAGTAGCTGAACAGTCTAAAGTAGTGGTTCCCAACCTGTGACCTGGGGCCAAAATTGGCCTGTGGGAGTTTTCAAAGTGGCCCGCCACTTTCCTCCTGCTATCTGCAGAAGGGAGCTGTTGCCTAAGGATCCAGGAGAAGCACATTGCCACATAGCTGCAAAATCAGTGCAGGCTCCTTGCTGCAGCCACGGGCTATGTCTACACTAAAAAAGTTAAGTCGACTTTGTTAAGTCGACTTAATAAGGTCGACTTTAAGTCGACTTAAAGTTGTCCTTATTAAGTCGACTTAAAATCAATTGAACTTTTCTAGTGTAGACATAGCCCCTTGTCTACTCGTCTTTTCTAGTGTAGACGTAACCCTTAATAAGGTCGACTTAGGCACTAATCCCCATCCACATTGGCTTTAAGTCGACTTAAGGAGTCAATTTAAGGCTTAAGTCGATCTAAAACGAGGTGTTATTAAGTCGACTTAAGAAAAGCCCAGTGTGGACGTGGCTTTGTTTACGTCGACTTAAGCCTCCTTAAGTCGACCTAAGTTGCCAATGGAGATGCACCCAAGGGGACTGGAGATCAGTGCTCCTGGTCCATAGGCGCTGGTGCCCCTCCTGGAGCCAGGGGAATGGGAGATCCATACTCCTCTCCCTCAGCACCAGCAGAGAGCAAAGTGCTCCATCTGGATTCATAGGGGCTGGGCCCCTGATGGATCTAGATGGAGAGGGGCACTGACTTCCAATCTCCCTGATTTCAGAAGGCAGCCACTGCTTAGGGACCCAGGTGGAGCACATGGGGCTACAGGACTTGTGCAGTTTCCCTGCTTCAGCAAAGAGGCAGCCTGCGTGCTGAACTCATTCTGTCTGGCTGCAGTGCAGTGGGGTGCGGGGCACATGAGGTGATGCATGAGGAGGGGCAGGACCCTAAAAATCAGTACATTTCTGTTTGGCCTGCACTTAGCAGGCCACCCACAGTGTCTTAGATTCCAAGCCATGAGCTTTAGCTTGTAGGGACAACAGAGTCCTGTGGCACTTTTAAAGACTAACAGATTTATTTATCGCATGAGCTTTCGTGGGAGAAAATCCCACTTCGTCAGACGCTTTGAAGATAGGAAAGTTAC
>ML686194.1:1742946-1772622 GCA_007922175.1 Pelusios castaneus
GTCAGCCAGTTCATGGACTGCATTTGGGGGCACAGAGGACTTTCCCCCATCTCAAGCTAGCAAAGTAGCCAGCTAAGGGCCAGCACATGGAGTGGTCTGTTTAGTACTTCTACCTAAACTCACCTTTCCACAATTGGAAGTACAGAGGGGGTCAGATCCTCCAGTGCCCTGCTCCTTGTGCAGTCATTTACACCTGTGTAGAGAGAGCGTAGTCAACACGTAAGGCTACCAGATCAGAATAGGAGCATTCTGCAACTGCACTGCACTCTCTTGGCACACCGTAATAAATGTCCATACTGGCCATCAAGATGACAGATTTTGGTCTCTGCTGTTTTCCAGATTCACGTAAGGCACAGGGTTTGGTGGTTTTCTGATTGACCCAAAAGGGGGTGAGGGGAGAGAGATTTATTGGATGTATTATGGGATGTATTTTAATACTTTATTTCCACCACAAATGCCAGAGAGAAGCTCCAGCAGGGGAAGGGAAGGGAAGGGAAGGGAAGGGAGGGTAGGATGGGGATGGGAACAAGGGAGTCAGAAGGAAAATCTCATTCTTTTACATTTCCCAGTGTAGACAGGAAATGTACACAGCTCCTACACCTCAACAGAATCCTGTGCCCCTGGACCAAGATTTGCAACGTTGACTAATTTTGTGTGCCCATCTTTAGCCACCTGAAAGGTAACTATTTTTGGAGAATACGTGCCCAGTAATTTTTGAAAATCAAGCCCCTTTAAGGTGACCCTATTTGGGCCCCTGAAATCTCCAATCACTGTTGAAAATCTTGGACCAAGTATACAAAAAGCTGTCGTCTCAAATAGCACAAAGAACTGTCTTCTCAGTTGGTTTCTCACTTTAATACTAGAGGTCCTAGGAGGAAGAGATGGGAACTGTGGTTTGAGAACTAAAAACCCATTAGAAAGCTTAGAGCTTGTCTACATGGGGTAGCTATTCCGGAATAGGCTAGGGTATTAATTTAAATTGTTACTGCTATTGTGGAAGAAGAGCATCCAGATGGGGAGCCATTCTGGAATAGCTATAGCAGAATAATTACTTCACAGACCTGCTAAGTCAATCAGGAAGATGGATCTAATGGTGTCATCAGTGAAGACAGCCCTAAACCAGAAAGGGTTTGCTGGGATAGATATACCAGTAAAGCTGCATCAGCAGTTCCACACAGAGGAGACACAGTTTATGCCGGCAAAAGAGTGCTTTTGCTGGTACAGCTTATGCTAGTTCCACAAACAAACTCTACCAGCAAAAGCTCTTGTTTGGCAGCATAACTGCAACTACATGGCGGCTTTTCCTGGCCCAACTATGTTGCTTGGGGCGTGATTTTTACACGCTCCTAACCGGCATGGCTATGCCTGCAAAACATGTAAATGTAGGTCAGGCCTTAAACTAGTGTGCAGACTAATCTAGATAAATCATCATGAACCCCTCTGTGGATACTTATTTCAGTATGAGTGACTTACTTGACTTAAATCTGTCCCCAGTCAACTTTAAGTAAACCGTATAAAGTCACTTTTATACCAAAATAAGTGTCCATGCAGGGATTCTGCTTCTGGTCCCAGATAAGGAAAAAGAAAAGGGAAACCAAACCACCAGCCCCCACCAGGCTCAGCATACAGGTCTGGTGCTTCAGGAACACTCATATGTGCTTTGAGAAACCAGCTACCTGTGTATGATGTGATGTATAGATCCTGCGCTGGAACAGCCACAAAGGGGTTAATGGAGAGACCTGCTTCGTCCCCACTTGTGGCTAATTATTTGACTAGCAATAGCTGGGATAAAAGGCTACAACCTAGACACAACAGGACCAGCTGCCGGAGAGAGGGTCTACTGTCTCAGGCAGTCCTTCTGCAGGGAGCTGGTCCTGCCTAAGGAACGGATCCAGAAGCCCCCTGGGATGAGGGTGCTGGGAAATAGCCAAGGGGAACTAGACTTTCTAAGACCCATGTTGCTGAATCTTTGAGAAAGACTGCAATACAAGGATTCAAAAGCAGTTGTCACAGGCCTGGAAGACCAAGAGACTGTGAACTTAAAAGGTCAGTGTATTCTTAATAGCCCCTTAGAGATGGGGAAATAAGTCCCCTCATGCTAGGGCTGCAGACAACCTGCAGGGCTAGATCACCCTGTTCCTGTTCCAGGCTACATCTCCACTGTTGCTACCATGGTATATGCTAGGGCAGAAAAATGCTTATTCATCTTCCTAAGTATGGGCAGTCAGAGTGTCCTAGGGCAAACAAGGCCAGAATTTCTCAGGACCTGGATGTGGTAGTAAGCTGCTGTCCGGTCTCCAGAATATCTGCTTTCACTTAAAAACAAGTGTAACCCTTGAGTTGCTAGTCCTTAGGACTCATTTTCCTTAGCATTTTCTTTTCAATTTGTTGGCTGCCAATTAATTGAAGATAGCTAATATCTTTGTAAAGTCTAGTGTGGACAAGAGCTGGACAAATAATGGATGGTGGTGGTGGTGGTGGTTTGGCTGGGAATTCTGAAGATGGAAAAAATTGCTTTAGACCAAACAAACTACTTTTGGGTTTGGGGTTTTTTTTTACTATTTTTTTTTAAAAACAAAACTTTTGACTTTAAAAAATTGCTTTCCGTTTGAAACAATGATTTCAAATGTTCACTTTGAAAATGTCACAACAAAACACTTTTAGGTTTTTCAGAATCCTTTTATTTTTGTTTTTAGCAGATGCCATTCAGTAAAATAGACACAAATGTGCAAAGTTTTAGCATTGCTGAATTGGTGCTTCTCTTCCCCTCCTCCTTCCCAAAGGAAAAAAAAAACTGTACCCAACTCTAATCTGGACATGCCATAAACATTTGTTCCAGGCTACAAAAGTAACTGCCTTGGGTAAAAATGCTAGTATAGACCTACCTCTACTCTGGGAAAAGGCCTATGCACATTTGCAGAGATCTTGAGCTAGGAACTGTAAATTGCTCATTGACCATTAGGGCTTGATTTAGATGCCCAGTGATGTTTAAACATCAGCCATCATCACTGCTATCCCATTTGTTTTGTCAGAAGGTGGGGGTGGAAGGGGATGACACAGATTTGCACAAACTACTGTAGATGACATCTAACTTTGTGAATGGTAGTTGGGAGATAATGCTCTTTTGTGATCAGAGAAGAATATAAATGGTGGGAAGTCCAGTGACCCTAGCAGAGCCCATGAGTCTAGTGAAGCCTGAGTGGGAAAGCCAGGTAGCATGCACAATCTACTCAAGCAATTCTGTTTGGCAGTGCTTAGAACACCACCACCTTCTCCCCTGCCCACCCCCAAACCTGACCCCTTGATTTGTTTAATGTGAAAAACAAACATATTTTCTCTTTCCTCTTTTAAAAAAAAACAAAAACACACACACAAAAAACCCAACACCTTTCATGCTTTCTTTATCCATCACCCAATACTCTTCTACCTTTTGCAGGTCACTTTTAAAACACTAAGTGCCAACTTCTGAGTTGCTTTGTGTCCATGCTTTTTACAGTCCTTGGCTATGTCTACACTGGCAATTTAAGTCGACTTAAAGAGGCTTAAATTAAACCACGTCCGCACTAGGCTTTCATTAAGTCAACTTAAGAAATTCTTTACATTGATTTACTGAAAGCTTAAGTTGACTTTATAACTACCACTCATTAGGTCGACTTAAGCCACCTTAGGTCGACCTAACCCTTCCTTAGGTCGACCTAAGCCCAGTGTGGACACATAAGTCCACTTTGTTATGTCGAACTAAGGGCAGTTAGATCGACTTAACAAAGTGGACTAAGACAACAGAGTCCTGTGGCACTTTTAAAGACTAACAGATTTATTTATCGCATGAGCTTTTGTGGGAGAAAATCCCACTTTGTCAGACGCTTTGAAGATAGGAAAGTTACAGAGTGGGACGAAGTGGGATTTTCTCCCACGAAAGCTCATGCGATAAATAAATCTGTTAGTCTTTAAAAGTGCCACAGGACTCTGTTGTCTTTCTACATAACACGGCTCCCCCTTTGGAATTTGACAAAGTGGACTAAGTTGACTTAAAGTGTTGCCACTTGTTAAGTCGAGTTTAATAAAGTTGACTTTAAGTCGACTTAAAGTCGACCTTATTAAAGTCGACTTAACAAAAGTCAACTTAACTTTTCTAGTGTAGACATAGCCCTTCTGTCCTTAGTACCCAAGCCAGTCACTTAACTTCTAATGAGCTTATGCCCAAAGAAATTTGTTAGTCTTTAAGATGCCACCGGACTCTCATTGTTTTCATTTTAATTCTGTTTTATCTTCATGGTCATCAAACACAGATGTCGATTCTGGTGCCATATTTACCAATGCCTCTTTGCGGTCAGCCAAGAGGGCCAGATCATAGACTAGTTTTCTCTGTCTGCACTGGCTTAGGTCTCCTACTAATGTACCCCATAATTGGGATGAAGTGTCACTGTTAAAAGTGAGAAGGAAATATGCCTGTAGAGAGCGTCCAGCTGCTTGTCTGTGGGGAGGCAAGGCAAACTCAGGCCCTGAGCCTGCAAGGTATCCGCATAGGCTGACCCCATTGAAGTCAGCCTCTGTGCAGGCACCAGGGTTCATCTGCACACAGGAACTTGCAGCATCGGGGCCTAAGACCTATATATTTAAGTCTGTGTAAAGTGCTACCAAATTGAATATTGCCTTTCACAACCGCTCTCCACGGCTCTGAAGGACTACATAACGCTATTAAGAATCAGGTGGTCTGTATAGATTTTCCTGCTTTCTTACAGGGCCTAAAACAGACAGAAAGAGTCACCTCTCCTCTTTGCAACACCAAGACACTTTCCAAACAGTCTGCCAGCAACATGCTGCTCCCCAGATTCTGCAAGACAGAAGGATTTCCCTTCTCCCTTGTTGCTAGAAGGAAAACAAGGCCAATTTTTTTGAAAAGTATGACCTGCTGGGTGACTAGACAAGTCATTTCACCACCTCTTCGTGTCTCATCTGAAAAAAAGATGACACTGAACTCACTTTGTAAAACACTTTGAGATCTACTGATGAAAAGAGCTATTAAGAGCTAGGTATTTTATTATTAAAGATGCAGAGAGGCACTTAGTGGGATTTTTCAAGTGTCTAGGCACCTTATTTAGCACAAGGAGGAGGCACTGGGGCCTAGTGAATCAAGCACCACATTAAAAATCCCTGGGTTCTATTCCTAGCTCTACTTCTTGCCTGCTGGATGACTTTGGGCAAGTCACTTCAATTGCTCTGCGCCTCGCTTTCACCATCTGTAAGAGGTTATGATAATGGCCTCCTTTGACTTGCGCTGGCTTCTTACTAATGAAAAGTTCTATATAAGAGTTTGGTGTTGGACTCCATTAATTTTTTTCCTTCTGCCCCCCCCCCAACATGGAAATCAATGGGAATTAGGCACCTAGCCACCTATCGTCATCGTCAGGTGCCTAAATACCTTTGTAAATTTGTCCATATAAACCTTTCTCCACAGGTGAAGACAGAGGCATTTATTCTCCCATTCAGATAAAATTCAATGTATTAATTAAGAAAATTAAGGAATCCTAGTTAGTATCAATGAAAATGACTGCAATTGGATGTTACATTGTATTTATACAATGCCACCACTAGGTGGCACCGGATATAAAAATTCCATATTTAAACTAAGCTGAGCCATAACAAGCAGAGAATTTAAAAGATCTTAGGATGATCACATCTGGTTTGCTCATAAGCAAGCGCTGTAGCCAGTCCATAGTTGGTACACAGGAACATGACCAGGACCAGCCTAACAGTCAGCTGATTTTTCTTCTCTTCAGATTCCTAGAACAATAATCATGTGTTGTGAGCACTTCCCACACATTGTGTCATTTTCTACCAATGTGCTTCAGCATATGCCCCCAGGGAACATTTCCAGGACTGACTTTAGGTCAGTCTATATAGCCCATTCACCCTTGCCTTCTCCATTGACGCTGCTCACAAAGGGGCCAGCATTGATGAGAGAGGGTTTGATGTGGATCTAGATCCGTTTGGATCTAGCCTGAAACCACCTATTCATCTCACAGGGACAGTCAGGTAACTACTGAGGTGATTAATGGTTTTCAGCCACTATGGGCATGGGTTGGATTGGAACTGGTGCTCTGGAACCCAGACCAAGATCACAAGATGATTGATTGTGAAACGTCCACATCTTGTTGTGTTTTCTCTGGATGTTGGCTGAAAGGTTAGAGAAATTTGGAGGTGGTAGGGGGCGGGGGGAGAGCTGGCTAGGAAGTCTAGGAATGGGGAGTGGAACAAAGGAAGAGGGAGTGGATGAGCAGGGACACCGGGGAATGTTTTTTTGTGGGGTAAGGGGTATAAATCTTAATACAGCAAATACATCATCTTTAGAGAAAAAAGCAAACACATTTCTTCCCTTTCCCCACCCTCGGAGCTCCCTCTCTTCAGCTACCACAACAGAACTACTGATATGGCTCCCTTCATTAGTCTGTCCTGCATGTAAAAGTTTGATTGGGTTAGTACAATAGTGCCTGTATACTAGATACCCCATATTATTCCTCTGGGGTGAGGGGAGGGAGAGTTTATTCTGTGGTGCTGAAGTTCAGAGTGGTAATCCCCAAGTTTGACCTGAAAAATAACTTAGTAGCACATTCACCCCCAGTGCTTCATGCTCTGCACTCGTCCTCCACTGAATATAGGCTCTGTCCTGACTTTCGTAGGGCTGACTATAGCTAGCCAGGAAGCCACTTCTCTTTCTGTGGCCAAGCCTTCATCCTTAAACAACCCCTTTCCTCTGCAGGTTTTCCCCACCTGCATTTGTCTTTGAGGGAAGACGGCAGTCTCTCTAGTGTCTTCAGGGGGCACCTCCTCCACTCAGTGGAGAACTGAGGGATATGGAGCACATCTATGAGCTCTTTTCCTTAAGTCATCTCCTTTCTCTACTAAGGGGAAAGGAATGCAAGGTTTTTTCCCAGTCCTTTTCCCCCCCCAACTCATGACCCTTGCTCACACGGCTCTCAGTGGCTTAATGGTGGTTGCACACAGAATTATGTTCATGCAGTATTAGGTATTCATCATTACAAATGAAGCCCTAAACACTGAGTGAACATTGCCAGGATTGTATTATGTCCACTGTAGTCTAATAGTGGCAGAGGACTGGATGTAGAGCGGGAAGCCCCAGACTGAATTCTAGTCCTACCTCTTCTATGGTCTCACTTTAATAATGTTCTGCACATACATGGTGTACATGCTTTGGGTCCAATTCTCCATTTCAGTCAAGATAGACTTGATGCAGAAATGGATCGGGGGCACGAGGGGGGTGCGGGAGAGAGAGACTGAATGTTTTCAGTCACCCTTGCATCTCCCCCCATTTTCCTTTCTTCCAGAGGTCTGCATAGCTCCTGGTGTGAGGTACAGTAATTGTGGCCTCAGACAATGGGCCCTATGTGTTTGTGCAAAGCACAGAATTGCTACAGAATGGCTAAACAGTAATTTAGGGATGTGCCCTGGGTCCCCTGAACACATTGAGCGGACCCTCTGGGCCCAATGAGTTGTACTTTGCACAGGGGTAGGGGGCAAAGGTGCCCATGAACACCCTTTACACACTTTTGATCCTTGGGGCTAATTTGGGCAGTTGTAACCGATGACTGCCTGCACTGGCCTATGGGCTGGAGGGGGGTGCACTAGCTGTGTGGACTAGGTCTGATCCTGAGAGTCAGGACTATGACTTTAGGTAAATTACTTAATCCCTCTGTACCTTTAGGTACCCACAATTTAAAACGGCCCCAGAGCACAGGCTAGCGTAAGTCTAACTTGCCTTCTTATTCAGGTGGGTATGCCGTACTCACTGTCACCATAGAATGTGAGCATCATCCAGCAGTGCCTTAAGCAATGTGTCTAATGCATATCATGTGTTTATTTCTCCTTTCCCCAGAGGGAGAAACGTGCAGTGAAGTGTCTTGTTTCAGTGCTGCTGTTTTCAAAAGCCCCTGTTGGGTTTATTACAGCAGGGAAGACACAAATTGCCCCAGCTATGTCTCCCTCAGCCGTCAATCTGCTATGCTCCTGATGCAGTGTGAATGCTCCTGCTCTGGGGGAAGAGGGACTCCTGCAGAAGTGGCATAGAATGAACTGGCCATATTCCCTTGCATTCAGCTTATGGCCCCTTTGGGCTAGCTTTGTTGGGGCAAAGGGGCGGCTATCAATCTGGCTCAGTATATTGCATTGGGGTGGGTGGATTTGTTAGTATGCACACACCTCACCAATGGCTCCTGAGACCAGGCATAGAAAATTGCAACCCAAAAGTTGCCAAAGTTATGAGCAGCAAAGAGAGATGGGTTTATACTGGGAATTGCATTTCAGACTTCACTCCAGCACATACTGTCACCCGTGCTATTCCAAGGAGGAATCACAGAATAGCTCACAAATCATCCAGCTGCCAGGAGTGTGGGAATAACCTCTCCAACCCAGCCCTCAGATTTGCTGTCACCACGTTCACCTAATGGTGGATTATTCCAGAATCAGAGCACACCACTTGACTACTCCTGTAAGAGAATGAGTGGGTTGTTTCATTCTCTGGACTTTTATCTTGCATTCATACAGAGAGAAGAGAAGAAACCGAAAACAAATGCAAAGAATTTCCATTATCTCTAGGTCTTCATTTGGATTACACAGCAGCTATGTTAGACAGCACCCATCTCACTGCGAAGCATCATACACACTCATTCCCAAATCTGGTCCCTCCAAGGGGGCATGAGACTGGGGAGTTCAAAATCCTCATCTGAGGAGGGGAAAAAGATGGGATAACAGAGCGTATTCGGGAAAAGAGATTTTATTTCAGAGAAATTATTAATCTGTTTTAGGTACTTCTAAAGTGCCTTGGTATCACTGTAATTTCTAGCACCAGTAGCACAATAGGAAGCTAGAATATTCTAAAAAGCACCACTGAACTGCCATGAGGATCTGGGCACATTACGGAAACTAATATCCCGGGATGAAGTGTAATCAGAAAATTGGACAGACTCCTAGGAATTTCTGTTTAAATGGCGATATTTTACCTTTGACCAAGATTTTACAAATGGTAGCTATATAGGATCCAGAGAGAAGAGACAAATGGTAGAGTAACTAGTTAGGAGATAGGCTGTACCCCGTGTGGAAGGGTCCATATAGTCAGCTCTGTGGCTATGTCTACACTACAAAATTTAAGTCAACTTTATTAGGTCGACTTAAAGTCGACTGTATTAAGTCGACATAACAAAAGTCGACTTAACTTTTCTAGTGTAGACATAGCCCCTTTTCGACCTTATTAGGTTGACTTAACACTTTACGTCGACTTAATACGGTCGACTTAGGCACTAATTCCCTGTCCACACTTGTTTAAGTCGACCTAATAAGGTTGATTTAAGCGTTAAGTCGACCTAAAACGAGGTGTTATTAAGTTGACTTAACTTTTCCTTAAGTTGACTTACGGAAATGCTTAAGTCAACTTAAGGAAAGCCTTGTGTGGACGCAGAGTAGTTTAAGTTGACTTAAGCCTCCTTAAGTCGACTTAATTTGTAAGTGTAAACGCCCCCTGTGGGAGCAGGCTTTTCAAATCTCAGTGGCCTCTTAAATTTACACATACCTCTCTCTCCTGCATTCTACTTGTGAAGCTATGCTTCCCTAGTAGAGAAGTTCTGCTGCAAGTTCTGAACTTCTGCTGCAAGAGGAATACACACTGCAATCTCTACATAAGCAAGGAAATGGCAGGGCCCAGATCACCCTTCTAAAGTTAGATGATCACAAACACTAAGGGAAGGACTGGACGTGAGGAAGCTAATGATTTCAGCTGAACAGCAATGAACAGGGGAAACGAATCCAGTATGAGGCACACAGGAAATTCCAAAGACAGTGATTACAATGTCTTCACCGGAGTGGTGAACACCTTAGGATCTCTGACAATGAGTCCTAAGATCACACCGAATCTGCACACGATTTTAAGTAAGTTTACATAAAGATTTTAATCACAAATAAATGCACAGTTATTTTTAATTTATAGAGCACTGTTATGTGTACACAGCACTTTACAAAGCACATAGAAGAACAACATATGCTCTGATGACTGTAGGGGGAGGAGTTTCCAGTGAGGAAAGAGACACTTTCTCTGAGATGCTGGGGTTTTCCTCTGAGTTGGTCTCATGTGGTAGGAATTGCTGCTTGGGTCCATTCATTGGCTGCAGTGTTTTGATTTATTCAGATTCCTAACAGAAAAGTTCCACTCACAAATGTAAATGATTCCAAAGGAACTAGGCAGAGTCCCCATCACCGAGCTCTGCAGAGCTGTCATGTCAGCCATGCGGCAAGCATTTCCCGCAGTTCAGGACGTTTCCTTCATGAAATTTGGATTTGAAAAGACCAGACCATTAAAAGTCAGTCAGCCTGAGCTGAACTCTGGCCTAACCTTTGAGTCTGCAACGTGAAAAGCTTGTATGCCCTTTGAAAGTATGTTGAGCCAATCGATCCTGGAGCGTCTGGGTATGGCCAGCATCCGGCTGACTCTCAGTCCGATTTCTGGAACATGTGTTGGGAAATAAAACTAAAAATCCAGTGGTCTGAATTTGTCCATGGAAAACGCTTGCCATTGCAAGCAAAAGCCTCAGCACCTCTGCAGCTGCAAACAAAGGCATCACCCCACAAAGTTCCCCTCACTTTCCTGAGCAGCTGCCAGCAAAGGCCCCTGCTCCTCCAGGAACTGCAAGCAAGTTCCATGCTCCCCTCCAAGTTGAATATTTTTAAATACATTCAAATAATATTTCATCCTCTGGTGAGAGTGCAGAAGCAGCTTCAGACTCCCAATGAGTTCTGGTGGCATGGAGAGTGGCGAGTTTTGCAGAGGTAGCTGCCGAACGAGCCCTTCCCAAGCTTTCCTGGCCAGCAGCTGCTCAAACTTCTGAAGCTGCTCAGCAGCTTTACTGTACCCAGAAGTTCTTTATTCTGCTGCCCCCAGACCCTCTGCCGGCTCTCACCAGCGCTCTGCCCTTCCAGGGATACACTGAAGCCAGGGAGCCAATTACAGAAACGATAAGCACACCACAGAACTAATACATCTGGTCTATTCCTAATTTCTAAGCTGTCCAGCCACACTGGATAAACACATCAGCTTGATACTTTTGCTAAAATAACCAGCACTAAAACAGTCAAAAATATCATAATTTAAATGTTTCATCGTGAGTCTTCAGTGTTAGTACCCTGAACAGAGGAGCAAGGCATATCTCAGACCAATTTCTGCCTCTCTGCCTGCAGAGTCACGCAGTTATTAGCACTATGCTGGGTGACGTTCTGAAGCCATTCTTCACAACTGTAGGGGCTACAAACTTTATATAGAGAGAACTTAAATTCTGCAAAATTGAGGGGCCACAAGTTGTGTGCCACAATCTAGTAAGCTGCAGATGTGAGCCAGAGTCCAGCTACTGCTTGGCATGTTTACCTTCACTTCAACATGAAATGATTTTGGAAAGAACAAAACGAACAGAAAAACTAACCCTATTATTTCATCACCTGCCAGGTCTGAGATTCCAGACTGATCGACATCCCAGCACACAGCTCCCTGGCTCCCACCTCTCTGTGACCCCCAACATTGTCTGTCAGACCAGGAATGTGTTCCACCCCCCTCTCTGACTCAGCCACTCCCACTCCCAATTGTTGCAGATGTTTCAGGTGCCTGCATAGCACCGTACTTGCCCGGGACCGAGTCACTGATGCTCCCTACCACACATGTACTCTCTGATGCGACACCAAGTACGAGTTGCGGCTGAAGCTCTTTCCACACTGTGCACATTTGAAGGGCTTCTCCCCAGTGTGGGTCCTGCGGTGCCGGATCAGGGTGGAGTTGTCACTGAAGCTCGTCCCACACTCAGCACACTTGTAGGGCTTCTCTCCGGTGTGCGTCCTGCGGTGCTGGACGAGGTGGGACCTCTGGCTGAAGCTCTTCCCGCACTCAGGACACATGTAGGGCTTCTCTCCCGTGTGTGTCCGGCGATGGATGATCAGCTTGGAGCTCTCGCTGAAACATTTGTCACAGTCCGTGCACTTGTAGGGCTTCTCACCTGTGTGCAGACGCTGGTGTGCAATGAGGTTAGAGCTGTCGCTGAAGCATTTCCCACACTCGGGACATTTGTACGGTTTCTCACCCGTGTGGAAGTTGGCATGTCTGATGAGCCCAGAGTTCTGGTAGAAGTTCCTTCCACATTTTGAACAGACGTAAGGCCTCTCTCCTGTGTGGTTCCTTTGGTGCTGCACCAGATGTGTGCTCTGGCTGAAGCTCTTCCCACAGTCTTTGCATTGGTATGGTCTCTCCCCCGTGTGAATTCTCTGGTGCTGGATGAGGTGCGAGCGACGGCTGAAGCTTTTCCCACACTCGGTGCACACATAAGGTTTTTCGCCTGTGTGGATCCGCTGATGGCGGATGAGATCCGAACTCCTGTTGAAACTCTGCCCGCATTCAATACAGATATAGGGCTTCTCTCCCAGGAGAGTTTGCTGGTGAACAATAGTGTCTTTGCGTTTCCTGAAGCCTCTCTCACAATGACTGGGTTTTTCCTGTCTCCCCTCAGGAGAATTTATCTCCTGCCTCATGCAGGTTTTGTCTTGGTCAGAACTTGGAGAAACTTCCCTTAGGAAAATGTCTGAATATGTCCCATGGGGTTCCACTGTCTTGGGACCTTCCTGCTGAGGATTCGCCTCCTCATTTTCATTCATGTTCCCATCACCTGCTGGAACAGAATGAGAATCCAGACATACAGCACCCCCTGCTGTTCAAGGTCCAGGGCTCTCCCTCTCTTCACTACTCTGCCAAAGCATTTCGGTTCTGACCTGTGCCTCCCCTTGCTTTTCCCATGGACCTACATGTCTGTCACAACACCTCAGCCCTGACCTGCAGCTGTGACGACCCTGCTCTCTCTCTCCCACTCCCACATATTCACATCAGCAACAGACTGATTCTGTTCTAATTTACACCAGTGTCACCTCCATGATTTAGTCTGGATCTATACTGGTGTAAGCGAGAGAAGAGTCAATCCCACAGAATACAGACTCACAAAACAGACACCTTGACTGCAAGCAGTGGGATTTGAGCAACTACATTGGAAGCTGCCTTGTCTGTCACCTCTTATCTGCTGCTCTGTGAAGCATGGGAAAGAATTCCCTTCCTGAACACTATTTACTGGATTCTCCACTCATAAAGCCCAATTCATTACTTCCCACTATCATGGGATGTGTTCAGTCCCCTCTTGGCCACTTTCACTTGCACAGACCCTGCCCCCAAAAAGACTTTAATAGGAGAGAAGTGAGAAAGGGAAAAGGAAGTCAAGAAATAGAATGATGAAGACACAGACGGTGGGAGGGAGGTGAGGGAAGAAAGATGAGACCAGAGGCCGTTAAAAAAAGGAGCAAGATCTGCTGAGGGAACAGAGCAGGAACAAACAGGAGGAAAAGACACAGAAAAAGCAGAGGGCTCTTAAGCTTGGGATCCTCGCATCAGGAGCCTCAGGCTAGTGTGAAGCCACCGAGTTTAGCAGTGATACCTAGGGGCACACAACAAAACAGCGTTTAACCCTCTCCTCTCTACCTCCCCATTTAACTGTGTGTGGGACAGATAACTAAAAGCATTTGAGGCTACAACAAAAAGACCCCCCCCCCCCCGGACTGCCAGGTAACTCACATGCCTTTATTTATCCCTACCCTTTGTGCAACTGGAAGGGGGGGCTCTGCTGGGGTGCAGCCTCAGCTGCGGTTTTTTGTTTGTTTGTTTTTGATTCCCTTGAGCAACCTAGCCCAGCCTTCGGTCCCCTTTCTGCTGCAGCCCACCTTACAGGCAGCAATTTCTTGCCTGTCAGCTATTTTCTCCCCCCACCCCTGGAGCTGCATGTCCACCCTCTCCCATTACAGTAGCCTCACCCATCCCTGACTCACCTCTCCCACTGGCAGCCTGAGGTGTATTTTATTCCCTTATGCTCTCTGGCCAGGGCGGGGGAGGGATCATTGGAAGCAGGAGGGAGTCAAGCACTTTGGAGACTAGATGCACCCCCAGCACTAAGGACCAGGCAACCCAGGCTGCAGTGTAATGGATTGCTGGGAATAGGAGGAAGTCCCTTATTTCTGAAGTCCGCCAAGCAAGCTGCCATCCCTCCCCCTCCATGTAAATACTTCCTGCTTCTCGGGAGGAAACGGGTGTGTGGCTGTTGCGCTCTATGGTTGTAACCCTTTGCTTGCAGCGTCCCCAAACTAGTGCTGTGAAGTCCACGGGTTCAAACCCCACCCCAGACAGGCTGCTGGTTTTTTTTTTTTTTTTTTTCCCCCTAAACATGAGATTTTTATTTATTTTTTAAAATGAAAACCCCGTTTGCTTGGGGTTTGTTTGCTGGGTTTGGATCACTGAGAGGGCGTGGCCCTTTTGTGCCTGAGGAGCCAGTCTCCAGAACCATACCTAAAATGCAGTTTGGGGTGTACAGTCTTTCTCCTTTCATGTCTGACCAGTGCATCCCTCATAAAAATACAAAGGTTGGAGTGCTTTTATTATTAATACAGTTTTATACCATCAGGAGAAATCTTGAGTGCTTCTTCAGCTAAGCAACAGAAACCCGATGCACTCATGAAAAAGTATGGTTGGTGCAAAATAATCAAACAGAAAATTTTGCCATATTTGTTTTCACAGTGTGACATGAACAGTTGTTTTCAATCTGTTTTCCCATCCCCCCCAGGACCCAGCTTTGTGAGTCTGCCCACATCCACCAGTTATTGAGGATGAGAGAATGGGTGTCCGTCTGACAACCGAGACAGGAGTATAGGGACTATGGTGGACCTGGGAGCATTCGCCTAGTGCAGACTCCAGCTAGACAGGAAGTGGGAGTAGATTACTCATAGTACTGTGAGGATTCTGGGCTCCAAGTAAATCATAGTAGCTGCTAAGATTCCTCAAAGCCAGGTTTGCCTCTTTCCACTTAGACTATGCTTTTGGTACAGCACCTCTCCAGAGACACAGCCCAGAATCTAGCCCCGGGGATCCACCCACAAAGCAGCTTCATGCACCTGGGAGTTGAGTTTCTGCAGAAGTTTGGAATGCACTCCACACTGGAGGAAAGGAGAAAGTGAGGTGCAGCAGTTAGACATAAAAACACTGCACATAGATCTGAGCAGGATGCTCTAGGTGGTGGGGAGGGTCTAGAGCAGAGGTTTTCAAACTTTTTTCTTCAGAACCAGTTGAAAAAATCATTTATGCCCGTGACCCAACAATTACATCTTTGAGCAATGCATCCCAGTCTTTTGGTGGCGGCAGCAGGGGCTTCCGCAACCCAGTGTCTGTGGGTCTGTGACCCAGTACTGGGTCCCGACCCTAAGTTTGAAAACCATTGGGTCTAGAGAGAGCAAGTAAAAGAGAGTCAGAGTGGTATCTTAGTGTTTATTGTACAAGCTGCTGGTTTTACTCTGATAGGAGATGAGGGCTATGTAAGGAAGGGTGAGCAGTGGCTCTCCATGAGACTGGTTCCTATTGAGCAGAAAGTCCTTGGGGCATAGGTTACAGCTGGAAAGAAGTGTGTGGGAGGGCTGAAAAGGCAGAAGACTGGTGCCCTGTTATTGGGGGATTTGGCCCATATCTCCAAAGGGATTTAGGTACCTATCTCCTATTGATTTCAGCGGCAGTTGATTTGAGTGGCACCTAAATATCTTCGAGAATCTGGTCCAATATACCTTCATTGAGACGTACTAAAGAATGGTGGCCTCTGTAGGAAACCCTTCATTCAGGGCAGCTTTACTAAATTTCCCCATCTTTCTCCCAGGATTTGGGTTCCTTCACAGAACTGAAATGTTCTTTACAACTCCACTTCCCCTGAGATCGCAGAGCTTCTTCAGGCAAATGGGAATCCAGTTCCTAAGAATGCAAACAGCATTGTCTACTCAATGGATTTCCACAATGAGAGGACTTCTCCAGAGCACCTGACCACTGAGGATGAGGCCCAGTTCCATATCTGCCAGGCAGATGGGATCCCATCATCTGTGACTACATTTTTTTAAGAAACTGTCCTGAGGGAAGTGGCTGCCCACTCCACCACACCCACTGCCCCTACATTGGCAGTTAAGGTGGAGTGACGACAAAGACTGGCAGAGTTTGAGGGACTCAGCTCAGCAGCACTTGAAAAATCTTTACTGAAATGTTGACAAAAGTCATGCCTGGTTTTTGAACAAGTAAGTGATGGGAAAAACTGCAGTCTCAGCATTGGACAGCACAAGGTCCTCTAAGAAACACCTCAAGAGATCTCTTCAACACAGGTCCTAGCCTTGTACAGCAGGAGACAAGGAAGGGAATTGGGGCAGGTGTTCTAGTTTTTCCTCATGCTGGCTGAGACAACCTGCCCACTCCTGGCCTGGGGGGTGGGCTGAGATACCACGCAATGCGGCCTCTAGCTCCAGGGCCCGGGTCCCCCCAGTGCCGGTGGGGTCCCACCCAGCCCTGGCTGGTGCTGTGCCAGCCTGAGCAGGGCGGTGGGGGCCAGATCAACACAGGGGATTTAGGGACTGCAGCCTGAGGCCCTGCTTTGGGCTGGGGCCCAGGATGGCACCCCTAAAGCCCTTACATTGATCCGGCTCTGCACAGAGGCAGTGACTATGAATGCTAAAGCCATCAAAGGATAGGGGTGTGAATCCTAGTGGTAATACCACAGAACCCATTGTGGTAATAGGGAGTCCCAGACTTCTAGACTTTTATATGGTCCCCATCACCATAGTTCTTGAGCACTTCACTATTTTTAAATGTATTTATCATTGCAGCACCCCATGAGACATCCAAGTGATATTAATCACATTTTATACATAGGAAATGGAAGCCCAGAGCCACAAAGATTATTTAGACTCTTAGCTTCCATTGATTTCTGTGACAGGTAGGAGTCTAAATACCTTTGTGGATCTGGGCCTAAATGACTTCCCCAACATCACACTGGAGATATGTGCCCGAGCAAGTCCACAGTCTGAGTCTAGCACCTTAAGCATTGGACCATCTTTTCTTCCTTGTGAATAGTCCACAAGTTTGTGGCTCCTGCTTCACTTAGAAACTGACAGCAAAAATCTTACTACCCATTGTCCTGGGCTGTGGGTCCCAGTGCTTTGAAGCAAACATATTTGCTTGTTACCAGGTACTTCCTTGTGCATTAGTTGGTTGGTGCACTCATACAGAGTGCTGTAGGATAGCTTTATTAATGCATGAGTGCATGAATTTTGTGGGTAGATGATTGAGTGCTTCTAAGCTTTCATTTGGAGAGCTAGAGACTGAACCCTGATTCTGTGGAATTCAAGATTGTGCTACTTACCTTTTGAATAAGAAAGTGTTGGGGGATGGGGCGAGGGATTAGTTTTCCAGGTCTCCCTGTGGACATTCAGCATCAACCCCTCATGGCAGAAACTCTAACCTTCTCCTATTTCTCCTTTGCTCCTAGTTCAGCCATAAGAAATTCATGACCTGGGGACAAACAAAACTTGAGAAGCAACATCTGGAGAAGCACCTTTTCTTTGGAACCTCAGTCAGAAACGTGGAGTCCATCTGCAAAACAAACTTCAGCTACTTCCTCCCAGAGCAGCACAGCCTTATCTTTGGCACAGGCATTTATTTCTCCCTGAGAATGGATTATTCACACAGACATACCTGTGCAAACAAAGGCGGGATGCGCCACATGTTCCTGCCCAAGGTTTTGGTGGACAAGACTGTGGTTGGGAGAGCACATTACCACCGGCCCTCAGAACAGTAACCTGGTGGGCAACTTTTCAACTCGTGTCAATAATGTGAACAAACCCCAGGTGTACGTGGTCTTTGACAACTGCTAGTGCTACCCCTACTTTCTTATCCATTACAAACTCCTCTCTGACCCTGTGGTGCTGTACAGCTGACAGCAGAAGGAGGAGGGGCTTTTCTGCTCTCTCGCCGAATCATCTACCTCAGAAATGTAGTTCTTCACATTCCTTTGACCAATGCTCCTTGTAAAGGAATTTACAGCCTGTTCCTGGGAATCAGAGAGTAGAGTGCTGAGTACAAGTAAATTTAGGCTTGGATTTTCAAAGGAGCCTAAGGGATTTAGGCACCCAACTCCCATTCAATATGATTGGGAATTTGGCTCCTGACTACAATTTAAATTCATTGGGAGTTGAATACCTAACTTTTAGACTGGGGTTTTCAGAGGAGGCTGAACCCTTTCAGTATACGGGAAAACATACCCAACTAATTTCCACAGCATTCCTCTACCACCTTCTTGTATTCTCACTGATGATCTTCTCTGTTCTTTCCTATAAGCCACACTTATCCAGCTTTGACTTTACCCTGGTCACCTCGATTTTACTATCCATCTAAATAAGAATGGATACATAGAGCTCTCTGGATTCTTTTACAACACAATTTCTCATAGTGGCCAGAAGGAGGCATTGTTGCATGTAATGAGCCCATTCTTTCTCATTCTGCTCTCTGGTGGGTCTTGTGGACCAGGCTGTGTTCGTCAAATACACTAAAAATGTCACCCTTCTGTTATGATGAAATATCAACACCCTCCTCTCTCTAAAAACACTCCCCCTCTCCCCCTGTGAGTTATCTATAAATAATGATTATTGTTCAACGCAGCCAGCTCTTAGTATAAATGTTGGGGCTGGGATTGCTAAATTTTCTTTTATTAAATACTTGTTTAAATTATTGTTATTATAACAGTTTTATTTGTTGGTAAAAGGTTTTATTGAGTTTGACGTTAACTTACAAAATGTACGTGTGTCAAATTAACTTCTGTATCTGATGTGGGAAGTCCTCACACTGGGGCTTGTCAGCATTTGTAGTGGTTCAGGACTTGTTCCAGGAAAAAGTGTCTCATACCATCCTCTCCTTGCCACTGGAAAACCTCCCTGATTCTCCTGCACTGGTCCCTCCAACCTGATCCACAGAAACCCCTAGAAAACAGCAACTTTCTAGGAGGTAGAAACTGTCCATTGGTGTGCGGGAGGGGGGTTCCTGTTTGCCAACTCCTTGAAATAGCCTCCGTCTCGAGTGTGTTTATTTGTTTAATCAGAGCCAGATCCTGATACCCTTTACTCCTGCTGTGTGCCTTATTCTATCACTTCAGTGGGATTAATTCAGGCAAGTCATGACCACTGTGATCATCTAATTTGATCTCTCGCATAACACATTGGAGCTCCCTGAATTGATTCCTTCTTCTATTTCAACAGATGTCATTGAACTGAAGCATATATCTTAGAAAAACATCCAATCTTGATTTAAAAATGGTCAGAGATGGAGACTTGATCACAGCTCTTGGTTAATTGTTCCAGTGGTTAATTACCCTGACTGTGAAAAATGTGCACATCATTTTCAGTTTGAAAAATTGTCTAGCTTCAACTTCCAGTCTTTGACTTTTGATACACACGTCTGCTGGACGGAAGAGCTTTCTTCTGTCAAATTTCTGTTCCCCAGGTACATACTCATAGACTTATCAAATTAACTCTTACTCCTTCTTTCTTTTCTGAGCTAAATTAAATAGATTGAACACTTTGGCCTAGATTCACAAAGAAATGTAGGCACCTAGAAAATCACTGTGATTCACAAAGCCTGAGTTCAGTGCCTAGGCTCCTTACCTAATGAATGGGGAAAGCCAGGCACCTCAGAATGGGATCCACAAAAGCCAGCATAATAAGTGGCTCCCTGCCTAACATAGCTAATGGGAGCTGCAAAGGTGAGGGGTATGTGTTTGACCCCATCCTTCTCTCTAAGAGGTGCCTCCATCTGCTTGAGATTCTCAGCTGCAAACCCTGCCTTGGTATTAAGCACCACTGTTTCAGCAAGAAGCTGAGGGAGGAGAAGTAATGTCTCTCTTAACTTTACCCTAGTGGTTAGAGTACTCACCTGGATCTAGAAGACCCTTGGTTCAAGACCTCCTCCTGAGGGGGGAGAAGGAATTTGTTACTTCTGAGGTGAGGAGTATGGGATATTCTTATGTAGGGTTTCTTCAGTGTTTCCTGTTGAAGTTGTTTCACTTTGGACTAAATAATGAAAGAATGATAGGGCTCCAGAGAATGACACCGTAGCTTGCTGGTTCGCGCCTGCCCCTGGAAGGTAGAAAACAGATGTTCTGGGGAGCAGGCTGAGGATTGTCCCATGGGTTGGTGACCAGCCAGAGCAGCAGCAAGTTGTAGGTTGGGGATTATCCCCCCCTTCTCCAGGGTGGCAGGTGGGGACTGGTCACTTTCCCCCCCACCTGGTCATTTGAAGGGTGGGTGGCCTGGGGATCATCCCGCAGCCAGGAGTGCCAATGATGACCCTATTTATGACTTCTGCAGACCATATGATGTGCCTAAAATTTATTCTGTGCTTTGAAATGTGGTTTTCTTGTTTGTTGTTAATTAAGCAGGGGGTGGAGGGTGACTGGAGGAAATGGAGTTGTGTTTTTAAACTACTTTCTTGTGTTTGAGTTCCCCCCTGCCCATCCCAGGGTGTGAGTATGTAACAATTTTGAGTTGCTCTCTCTCCCACAGGTACTGGAAGGTGATTTTGGCCCCTGGTACAGGACCTGTCCCCCCACCTCTGCTCCCCTCACCTCCTGCCCAGTAATTAACCCTATTCCCTCAGTTCTGTCCCAAACCAAACCCCTTTAATTCAGGGATCAGTTCAGTCCCCCAACCTCCATCAGCTGCCCCCCATCCTGAAGCCATAGTACAAGAACCCCCATCCTCAGCTTTGATCCTCTTAGGGATCTTCACCCTCCCCAAGTCTGAGGGGAGATGGGTTTCAAATGGAATCCCCTCTCTCCCACTTCCCAGGCTGGTAGGGGAGCAAATGCCAGGGACGGGGGGAAAAATCCTAAGGCCTTGTACACATGATCGCTTTATCGCACATTAACAATCATTACCGTGCGATAGCAACAACAGCGTACACACGTGCAATAGGGCTGTTGCGCGTTAACTGCCTTGTTGTAGCACAATACAAAAACCACCTCGACAAGGGGGGTAGCAGTTAAGGCAGAACAGCTGTTGCGCCTTTCCACTCATGTGTACGCTTACCGCGCAATGATTGGCCTCCGGAAGTGTCCCAGCATTCCAAAGTTGTCCTCTCTGGTGTTCCCCCCACCCGCTCTGTGGCCGTGACGGAACAGTCCCCGCCCTGATCAGATTCCTGGGATTTTCGAATTTCTAGTCTGTTTCACTTCCTGTTCTCTTCCTCGTGGAGTGGAGTGCAGCTCCGATCTTCAGTAGCAATGGCGGCCCATCGTGGAAGACGCACACCCCTTTGGAGCACGGCAGAGGAGCTGGACCTGATCAGCATCTGGGGAGAGTCCGCTGTGCAGGAGCAGCTACGCGGCAGCAGGCAAAATTATGATACATTTGGCATAATTTCTCGCGCCATGTCAGAGAGAAGTTACGATACAGACACTGTGCAGTGCAGATCAAAGGTGAAGGAGCTAAGAATAACCTATCACTGAGCGAAGGAGGCAAACCACCATTCTGGATCAGCGCCTGCTACATGCAGGTACTATAAGGAGAAAGAACCCATCCTCAGTGGGGACCCCACAACCACTGCAAAGAGTCCCGTGGACACATCGGCCCCCCCTCATCCAGCGAATGCCAGACCTGAGCAGGATGAGGATGTGATCGATGAGGAGGAGGAGATGGAGGATGACCTGGAGGAAAGCACAATAGCGTGTAGCCAGGAGCTCTTCTGCACCCCCGCTGAGACGTCCACCCAAGACATGAATTGCAGCGTGTCTTCTAAGGCGGGAGAGGGGGGTTCCGGTAAGATTCTCTTTCGTGCAGCTATGGCTCCTGCTAAAATGTCATTGTCCGGGGCGGTGGTGCTTGCTGTCTCAGTCCCCGCTGTGCACGCTCTTTACTATGCATTCATTAGAAGTGCATCAACACAAGCAATGATTGTCAAAAAATCATCTGTATTTAGGTCAGTAAAGTTTTCCTCGATGTACCTCCAGCGCCTACTACTCAGGTTAGATGGGATAGCGTTTGTGTCTACGCTCTCAAAGATGGATACTCTGCCTTGCCAGCTGCAAAGCACAGCCCTGGGAACCATGGCAGCACACAGTGCAGCAGCATACGGTCCTGGTTTGCAACCAGTGGCATGTAGGATATGTATTCTAGCTGGCAGGGGCACTCTGAGGAGAGAGATAACGGGTTCCATCTGTGTGCCCTGTACAGAATGTTAGCCCCCAGTAAGCTTTCTATTAGGACGTACCTTGTCCGCTTCAGCGAAGCATAGGATGTTGACTGCCCTGTACCTTCCAGTGGAATGTGCTACTGGAAGGTTACATTGGTTATCTAGGCTATGTGTTAACAACAGCTTTATTATTACTTTTTTTATTAGATTCGACCTTCACAAGGCCGGTGTCTACCCCAGCTCACTGCATGAGAAACATTCGGCAGCATGCTCGAAGAAACAGGGAGGATATGTTTCAGGACATGATGAAAGCAGCACAGGAATCCGTGAGGGAGAATCGAGCCTGGAGAGAGAAATCCCAACAGAGGAGGCAGAAACACAGGGACGAACTGATAAGCGTCATGAAGGAGCAAACAGAACTGCTCAAGATCATGATTGCTTTGCAGACCCAGGCGATTAATGTACGGGCACCACTCCATACAGTTCAGCTGTGTCTGCCTCCCACACTCCCTAGTCCTTCAAAGAATTTCTTTGAAGGCCACCTGTCCCCCTGGCACACTCCAACATCCAGTCCCCCCCAGAGCTACTTTTTAGAGACCCGGAGCTACACCCACCTGTAACCCCCCCCCTTTTAGGTTTTAATAAAACCAGGAGTTTAGAAGGGAGTTTCAAGGGAGGGCGAGGCCCCATAGGTCCTCCTTGGTCCCCTGTCCCCATATAACCTATACTTCAAAACCATACTCTAAAACCCCTTTCTTTCTTTCAACCACCCTTTCATTAACTAGGAGACAATGCAGGCAGAAGCCCAGCAGCAGAGTGGGGGCTATCCAGTTTATTGCGCCGGGTGTGGAATGTATGAGTACCTGCCTTGTGGGCGGGTGTCGTATGTCTGCATTCGGTGCAAGGAGCTCCTGGCCCTCAGAGACCGCGTGCGGGCTTTGGAGGCCAGGGTGGCGGAACTGGAGGAGCTGAGAGAGGCAGAGAGGTTTGTCGACGAGGCTTTCAGGGACACTGTAGAATTGTCCCACCTCCGCTCAGACAGCCTCTGTGCTGTTGAGGAGGAAGAATGCCCAAGGGAAGCAGAGCAGTCAGCGGGAGCAGAGGGGAACCTTCCCATAGTTGGGACCCTCCTTCCAGATGATGCTGAGGCTGCCTCTCGCACGGAGGTTGCCTCTCTGGGGGAGGGAACTCCAGTTGCTAGGAAAAGGCAGGTGTTAGTAATGGGAGATTCGATCATTAGAAACATAGATAGCTGGGTTTGTGATGACCGGGAGAACCGTATGGTGACTTGCCTGCCTGGTGCGAAGGTTGCGGACCTCTCAAGCATCTAGACAGACTTATGTGTAGTGCTGGGGAGGAGCCGGTGGTCGTGGTACATGTAGGTACCAATGACTTAGGGAAGGGTAGGAGAGATGTCCTGGAAGCAAAATTTAGGCTACTAGGAAAGAGATTGAGATCCAGGACCTCTATGGTGGCATTCTCAGAAATGCTCCCAGTTCCACGCGCAGGGCCAGGTAGGCAGGCAGAGATTCAGAGTCTCAATGCGTGGATGAGACGATGGTGTAGAGAGGAGGGGTTTACGTTCATTAGGAACTGGGGAAACTTTTGGGATGGGGGGAGCCTATACAGGAGGGATGGGCTCCACCTAAACCAAAAGGGAACCAGACTGCTGGCGCTAAACATTAAAAAGGTTGTAGAGCAGTTTTTAAACTAGAGGATGGGGGAAAGCCGACTGCTGCAGAGGAGCAGCTGGATCGGACACAGACTTCTCTTAAGGGAGAGTCTGATGAGAGGGAATCTCCAGGTTATAGTTATAGTTATAGTCAGGAACAGAGGACAGAAAAGGATGGTGAGGGGTCCGGATCCGATGATAAACAGCCACATGACCAAGAATCTGGCACATTAAAAAAGGGCAGACAAATAAACAGGGACAAGTTTTTAAAGTGCTTATACACAAATGCTAGAAGTCTACATAATAAAATGGGTGAACTAGAGTGCCTAGTGGTAAAGGAGAATATTGATATAATAGGCATCACAGAAACCTGGTGGACAGAGAGCAATCAGTGGGACACAATCATTCCGGGGTACAAAATATATCGGAAGGACAGAACAGGTCGTACGGGAGGAGGAGTGGCACTATACGTGAAAGAAAATGTAGATTCAAATGAAGTAAAAATCATAAGCAAATCCACTTGTTCCATAGAATCGCTATGGATAGAAATCTCATGCTTCCATGACAATATAACATTAGGGATCTACTATCGGCCACCTGACCAGGATAGTAAGAGCGATGATGAAATGCTAAGGGAAATTAGGGAGGTTATCAAATTTAAAAACCCAATAATGGTGGGGGATTTCAACTATCCCCATATTGACTGGGAACATTTCACTTCAGGACATATTGCAGAGATAAAATTTCTCGATACTTTGAATGACTGCTTCATGGAGCAGCTGGTATGGGAACCCACAAGGGGAGAGGCAACTCTAGATTTAATCCTGAGTGGAGCGCAGGAGCTGGTCCGAGAGGTAACTGTAGCAGGACCGCTTGGAACTAGTGACCATAATACAATAGCATTCACCATCCCTGTGGGGGAAAGAACACCTCAACAGCCCAACACTGTGGCATTTAATTTCAAAAGGGGGAACTATACAAAAATGAGGGGGATAGTTAAACAAAAGCTAAAAGGTAGAGTGACTAAAGTGAAATCTCTGAAAACTGCATGGGCGCTTTTTAAAGACACCATAATAGAGGCCCAACTTCACTGTATACCCCAAATTAAGAAACACTGTAAAAAAACCAAAAAAGAGCCACCATGGCTCACCAACCATGTAAAAGAAGCACTGAGAGGTAAAAAGACTTCCTTTAAAAAGTGGAAGTCAAATCCTAGTGAGGCAAACAGAAAGGTGCACAAACAGTGCCAGCTTAAGTGCAAGAGTGTAATAAGAAGAGCCAAAGAGGAGTTTGAAGAACGGCTAGCCAAAAACTCCAAAGGTAATAACAAATTGTTTTTTAAGTATATCAGAAGCAGGAAGCCTGCCAAACAACCAGTCGGGCCCCTTGATGATGATAATACAAAAGGAGCGCTTAAAGATGATAGAGTCATTGCAGAGAAACTAAATGGATTCTTTGCTTCGGTTTTTACGGCTGAAGATGTTAGTGAGATTCCCAAACCTGAGCCGGCTTTTGTAGGTGACAGATCTGAGGAACTGTCACAGATTGAAGTGTCACTAGAGGAAGTTTTGGAATTAATTGATAAACTCAACATTAACAAGTCACCGGGACCAGATGGCATTCACCCAAGAGTTCTGAAAGAACTCAAATGTGAGTCGCGGAACTGTTAACTAAGATTTGTAACCTGTCCCTTAAAATGGCTTCGGTACCCAAAGACTGGAAGTCGGCTAATGTAACGCCAATATTTAAAAAGGGCCCTAGAGGGGATCCCAGCAATTACAGACCGGTAAGTCTAACGTCGGTACCGGGCAAATTAGTTGAAACAATAGTTAAGAATAAAATTGTCAGTCACATAGAAAAACATAAACTGTTGAGCAATAGCCAACATGGTTTCTGTAAGGGGAAATCGTGTCTTACTAATCTATTAGAGTTCTTTGAAGGGGTTAACAAACATGTGGACAGGGGGGATCCAGTGGACATAGTGTACTTAGATTTCCAGAAAGCATTTGACAAGGTCCCTCACCAAAGGCTGTTATGTAAGTTAAGTTGTCATGGGATAAAAGGGAAGGTCCTTTCATGGATTGAGAACTGGTTAAAAGACAGGGAACAAAGGGTAGGAGTAAATGGTAAATTCTCAGATTGGAAAAGGGTAGCTAGTGGTGTTCCCCAAGGGTCGGTCCTAGGACCAGTCCTATTCAATTTATTCATAAATGATCTGGAGAAAGGGGTAAATAGTGAGGTAGCTAAGTTTGCAGACAATACTAAACTACTCAAGATAGTCAAGACCAAAGCAGATTGTGAAGAACTTCAAAAAGATCTCACAAAACTAAGTGATTGGGCATCCAAATGGCAAATGAAATTTAATGTGGATAAGTGTAAAGTAATGCACATTGGAAAAAATAACCCCAACTATACCTATAATATGATGGGGGCTAATTTGGCTACAACGAGTCAAGAAAAAGATCTTGGAGTCATTGTGGATAGTTCTCTGAAGATGTCCATACAGTGTGCGGAGGCGGTCAAAAAAGCAAACAGGATGTTAGGGATCATTAAAAAGGGGATAGAAAATAAGACTGCAAATGTATTATTGCCCTTATATAAATCCATGGTACGCCCACATCTCGAATACTGTGTACAGATGTGGTCTCCTCATCTCAAAAAAGATATTCTAGCACTAGAAAAGGTTCAGAAAAGAGCAACTAAAATGATTAAGGGTTTGGAGAGTGCCTCGTATGAGGAACGATTGAAAAGGCTGGGCCTCTTCAGCTTGGAAAAGAGGAGACTGAGGGGGGACATGATAGAAGTATATAAAATTATGACTGATGTGGAAAAAGTGGACAAGGAAAAGTTGTTTAAATACTCCCATAATACAAGAACCAGGGGTCACCAAATGAAACTGATAGGTAGCAGGTTCAAAACAAATAAAAGGAAGTTCTTCTTCACACAACGCACAGTCAACTTGTGGAACTCCTTACCTGAGGAGGTTGTGAAGGCTGGGACTATAACAATATTTAAAAGGGAACTGGATAAGTTCATGGTGGCTAAGTCCATAAATGGCTATTAGCCAGAAAGGGGTTAAGAATGGTGTCCCTAGCCTCTGTTTATCAGAGGATGGAGACGGATGGCAGGAGAGTGATCACTTGATCATTGCCTGTTAGGTTCACTCCCTCTGGGGCACCTGGGCACTGGCCACTGTCAGTAGACAGATACTGGGCTAGATGGACCTCTGGTCTGACCCAGTACGGCCTTTCTTATGTTCTTATGTTCTTATGTTCTTATGTTCAGTAACAAATAATTTGAAGAGTGGCTTTATTTGTACACATAGAAAATCTCATAAGGTGCACCTGATGCATCCTGGAAGTTAACTAAGGGAGGGCATAATTGAAATGGTCCCTGAATGCCTTCCTTACGCGAGCAGCTTCTCCTTGGGCCACCCTAATATTCCTAGTGGCTGGCTGTTCGTATGCTTCCTCGAGGTGCTGTGCCTCCATAGCCCACCCCGGGGAAAATTTTTCTCCCCTACTTTCACAAATGTTATGAAGGACACAGCATGACGCAATCACAGCAGGGATGTTGTCCTCTGCCAAGTCCAGCCTCCCATACAAACATCGCCAGCGCCCTTTTAAACAGCCGACGGCACACTCCACAGTCATTCTGCAGCGGCTCAATCTGTAATTGAACCGCTCCTTGCTGCGATCCAGGTTACCGGTGTATGGCTTCATGAGCCATGGCATCAGTGGGTATGCTGGGTCTCCGAGGATGACTATGGGCATCTCCACATCCCTCACTGTAATTTTTTGATCAGGGAAGAAGGTATCCCCTTGCAGCTTCCAGTACAGACCAGTGTTCCTGAAAATGTGGGCATCATGCACCTTTCCCGACCACCCAGCATTGATGTCCGTAAAACGCCCCTTGTGATCGATAAGTGCTTGCAGCACCATGGAGAAGTAGCCCTTCCTGTTGATGTACTCGGTCATGAGATGGTCTGGAGCCAAAATAGGGATGTGTGTGCCGTCTATGGCTCCCCCGCAGTTAGGGAATCCCATGGCAGCAAAGCCGTCCACAATCTCACGAACATTGCCCAACCGTCCTCCATAGCAGAACGCGATTGATGGCTCGGCACACTTGTGAGAGGGCTAATCCGACCGTGGACCTCCCGACTCCAAACTGGTTTGCAACCAACTGGTAGCAGTCAGGAGTCGCCATCTTCCAGACAGCAATCGCAACACGCTTCTCTACGGTTAGGGCTGACCTTATGTTGGTGTCTTTACGTCACAGGGCAGGGGCCAACTCGGAACACAGTTCCAGAAAGGTTGCTTTCCGCATTTGAAAGTTCTGTACCCACTGCTCGTCATCCCACAGCTGCATAACAATGCAATCCCACCGCTCGGTGCTCGTCTCTCGCGACCAGAAATGGCGTTGCACCGTGTGCAGATGATCAGTGAAGGAGCTGAGCAACACGGTGCTGTTGCTCTGCATGGCATCGATCAGCCCCTGCTCCTCAGCTTCCTTGTCTCACTTGGAGCTCATTGCGTACTGAGCAACCAGCCAAGATGTATTTAGAATGCTGAAGGCGACAGTGGAGATCAGAGCAGGATCCATGCTGTCGCTGTTGTGATTGCTCGCAAATGGTGCGGTGCGTCACTGCACTGTTGAAAATAGGCGCGAGTTGCTATTGGCAATGAGGAAGACACAAGGGGAACACAGCGCACCACGGGAAACTGAGAGTTTACCCATGGTGCTTTGCGTTCCTTTCCTTCATCCCATGATTCCAAGCGCCGATTCAGGGAAAATTGAACTATGGGGTAGGTGCCCAGAATTCATTGTGCTACACCTCAATATTTCAAAGAATTCTGTTGCGTTGCAAGGAGCGACGTGTGTACGCGCTCTCCCGCAATAAAGGTCACGTGTTTTTTATAGCGTGATTGCCATGTTGCACTTTAATCTGATCGTGTGTACATAGCCTGAGGTTTGAGATTTCTATTGGGAGATCATGAGTGAAGCTTATTTTTACCTGTTAGAAATCATGTTATTTTATGTGCTTCCATTTTGGCATGTGTTGAAAAAGCCACAGAGGACTAATGCTTGTTATTTATGCAGGCTTAAAGTAAAAGTTTCAAATGCAAAGACTAGCCCCTGTAAGCATTTTGCAACTGCAGATCATCATACCAATTACCTTAAGCAAAAGTCAACTCTGGTATAAGAGGCCCCAGAAATAAGCTCTTTCACACTTCCAAGTGTCTTGTTATCAAACTTTCCATGCCCTCCCTTTTTCCAGGTGTGACTCTCTGAGGCCTTGTACACACTGCAAAGTTATTGCGCGATAAAGCCCTTTATTGCGCGATAACAAGCAGAGCGTACACACACAAAAGCCTCTTATTGCGCGGCAAGAGCCCTCTTGCTGCGCAATATGTAAACCACCAAAACGAGCGTGGTAAGGCTTATCATGGAACAGTTGTTCCGTGATAGCTGCTGTGTGTACGCTTTTCGCGCAATAGGCAGCCTCCGGAAATGTCCCAGAGTGCCCAACCGGGCCACTCTGGGACATTGGAGCTGTCAAATATGTCAATTTCACTGCTCTAGCTAAGCAGTGAAATTGACATCGGGATCGGGTGGGGGCAGAAGCTCCGCCAGAGCTTCTGCCCTCACCCGAACCCCTGGACTGAGCTGGGGGGCTGGCTGGGTACGAGCCAGCCCCCGAGCTCAGCCCAGGGATTCGGGTGTCAGCAGGCACCGCGGCGCTTAACCGCTGTGGCGCCTGCTCACACCCGAACCAGCTGGGGGATTGGGTGGCGGCAGCTCTGGCGGAGCATCTGCCGCCACCCGAACCCCTGGAGTGTGCTGGGGGGCCGGCTCCGATTTGAGCCGGCCCCCCCCAGCACAGCCCCCG
>ML686194.1:1772722-1840903 GCA_007922175.1 Pelusios castaneus
CCGGCTCGAATCGGAGCCGGCCCCCGCAGCACAGTCCAGGGGTTCGGATGACAGCGGGGGCTGGCAACGCAGCCCCTCCTGCCACCGGAAGCCCTGCAGCTGGGCTAGAGGGCTCGCTGCAGGCAGTGCATGGTCGGACAGGTGCCCACCATGCACTGCTCTTCTTTCACAAAGGAGCATTCACAGGGTGAATGCTCCTTTGCGAAAGAAGCTGCAGTGTGGACGCGAGAAAGCGCTATATTTATAGCGCTTTCCTTGTCCCGCAACAAAAGTTATTGCGGGACAAATCTGTAGTGTGTACATAGCCTTAGATTCTTTGTTCCCTTCTCCTTGTTGTTAGGTGATTCTCTTTATTTACATTATCTTTTGTCATGTATCCAATCTCATCAGCTCTCATGCTGTGAGAGAGACACTCCACCCAGAGCCATATGAAATACCTGGGATGTTTCAGATCTATTGATCTATATACACATACATGTGATGCTGCAGGAAACATGATGCCATAATAATGCAGAGCATGTTTATGAGCATTCAGAAAGGAACCTTGCTTGCATGGCACATTTTTCATCAAACCACCACACAATTACATGGCAGGAGTGAAAGCAAAGTTATACAGATTATACCCCACTATGCAACATATGACAGGGTGGGCTGGGGATCACAGCCCTTCTGCACTTTCCCCTGGCCCAGGTGGCAAGTGTGAGGTGGGGTTACCCCTCCCATTCAGCCAGGAACCCCCTCTGGGCCTGGGTCCATCAATCCGGCTGGGCATCGCCCCTCCTTCCCATGCAGTGAGGTCAGTTGGGGGATGAGTGGCCCAGGGATCATCCCCCAGCTGGGGGTGCCAATGCTGGCCTTATTTATAAAGAAAAATCTGCAGACCAGCACCATATGGTGTGCCTAAAATTTATTCTGTGCTTTGAAATTTGGTTTTCTTGTTTGTTTGCAATTAAGTAGGGGGTGGAGGGTGACTAGAGGAAATGGAGTTGATGTTTGAGTTCCCCCTGCCCATCCTAGGGTGTGAGTATGTGACAATTTAGGGTTGCCCTCTCTCTGACAGGTACTGGAAAAGGTGATTTTGGCCTCTGGTGCAGGATCTGTCCCCCCACCCCTGTCCCCTCAGTTCTGTCCCCATTACTGTCGGCCCAATAATGCTGCATCTTTAGTTTGGACTCTTTTTTAGTCTGGTCTGCCTTTTAGTTTGGACTCTGCCTTTCCTATAAGAGTGGGCTTTCTCAGTTTTGGCTGTTGTCCTTTCTGCTTTGTCTCCCCAGGAGAGGGATTGGGAGCCTGGCAGGAGCTGTGGGGTGAGAGTAGGGAACAGTGCAGCAGCCTTCTCTGCCTTTTCTTCAGTTCACTCTGTTGTCTTCTCTTTGGCTATTTGCAGGGGAGGCACAGGCTGGCAGCCTGGCTGGCTGGGTCTGCTAGTTTGGGGTGACACCGCTCATGGCACCACACTGGAAGCCCCAGGCAGTCTACCTGCTTGCCTTGTGAATTCCCCAACTTCCTCCACCTGGTTTGTGTGCACCTGAAAGCTGGGACCTGGCCAGAGCCTTTTTCAATTTCCTGCCTTGCGGCATGCTCAGGCATGTGGCCCAGGGCTGGAACAGCATGGGAAAATGCAGCTGCTGTGCTGCCTTTCCTGGTGCCCACCATCCAGCTGCACTGCTCCCCTGCCACCCTTCCCCTTCTCCCCACTCTCTCCACCACCCTCCTTCCCACTCCTGTTTGTTGAGGTCCCTGGCTCCTGATATTCAGCCACGGAAACCTGGAGGGGATGGGGAATGTTGTGCCTTGTCAGACAGGGAGATGCATTTTATGTGTCCTTCTGACATGGTCTGACTTTTTAAGAAAGATTGCTTCTGTTATAGTTCTTAATACAGATGAGTACGAAGGAGTTGTATTGCAACCCAGCATGGGGCAGAGCCTGGGGTGTGGGTTTGTTTCTGTGTGTGTGTGGGGGGGGGGGGTGTTGTGGCTTGGCCAGGGGGTGGGGCCTAGCTGTGGGTGGGACCTGGCAGGAGGGCTAGCAGGGAGTGGGCTGGGGGCCACAGCCCTGGATCTTTTTGCTATCTAGCAATGCCTCTGTGCTGTATAGAGAGATGCCCAACAAAAGACTCCCTGCCTGGAGGTCTTGCTGAATGAGGGTCTAAGAGGCCACATAAAGTAGATAAAACCAACAAACAATGTTGGTGAAAGTGGGAGAATGAGAAAACACTGAAGTCTCTGCAAGTGTCCAAGGTGGATCAACCCCTTTTCTCTGCAGGCATCTTGATAAAGCTTCCCCACACCTCCCATTCTCTGGAAAGGGGCAACAATAACAGAGTACAGTAGCACTACTTTATGCTGTTCCCATACTAGGGCAACCAGTTGTAGGAATGTACGCAGAGCAGACCCAAACGCACTACTATCAACTCTCTCAACAGGATCTCCAGCCTGTACTGCAGTCTCTCTCCTTTGGCCTGCTGCAGTGGGAGGAGCATGCCCCACCCTGACCCTGCCAGCCAATCACTGCCCTCGGCACCTTCTCTAATGAAAGGATCACATGGGAAGGAGGAACCCAGGAGAAGAGGAAAACAGGAGCAGGGGCTGTGTAGCTTAAACATCAGAACCTTGCCTCTTCAAGAGAGCTTGGCCTGAACAAAGGGTACTGTGATTAGATGGAAAAACAACAGAGTCCTGTGGCACTTTTAAAGACTGACAGATTAAATTTAAGGACTGGATGGGGAGGGGTAATTGAGTTCTGGAGAAAAGTGAAGGAGGCAGGAGGATCTAGCAACAGCATGGAGAGAATTTCAGGGAGTGGAGGGGGTACTAAGGCTTTGGGTAGATTAATATAGTATGGGTTGGGGGTTCCCCAGTTATCAATGTTAAGAGCTGGTTGGTATTAGGAAAGAGGTGGGGACTGGGCCATGGAGCATTAGCTAACACTGACCTTTTCCCTGGGATAAACTCTTCTCTACTGCTCTTAAGTGTAACTAACTACCTCCAACCACCAACCTTTAGGTTCCCTGGCTAATGGCTAATTGCTCACCAGTGTGTGACTAGAAGATTCTCCCTCTATGTCCTTAAGTAACCTGTTATCAGTGCCTGTGGGGCATTGTACCTGTTTTCTTTTCCACTAAACAAGGTTTCAAATGCCAGGTCCAATCTCTTCTTCTAGATGGAGCTGGGGGAAGAGCCAATGATCTCTGGGCTCCAGGGTTCCAGAAAAAGTAACCCACAAGGAGATCCCTGCTCAGGTGAGGATAAATGTGTACCAGATAATTCACCTACAGGAAGTGAACTTAAAAAGCTGGGATTTCAGCAAAGGGGTGTGAGCTCTTACATCTGTTTTCTCAATGCGAGTCATGTGATTGAGTGCTACTTTTTGCTCTGGGGTTCTTCTATCTAACATGAAAACAAAAACTGCCCCCAAATGAGAGAAAACAAATGCTAGAGTTCTTCTCTCTTCCAGCTTTCTCTTCCTCTCTGCTGCCATAAGTGGGAAGCTACTAGAAGTTAGGGGATCAGAGCAGGTGAACTCTAATTTTCACATCTGAAGTTCCCCTTAATTGCCTACTGTCCCCCAAGCAGTCTTTATGGGCTATCTGCTGTACTGTCAAGGGTGTGGAGGGGATTGGAGTCACTGCAGAGAGATTCGGTCTCTAAATCACTGCATCTGCTGGGTTTTGACAGGAGAGTCCCTGCTTTTATAACAAACAAGGAGTCCTGTAGCACTTTTAAAGACTAACTAATTATCTTGTGAGCTTTCGAGGGGAAAATCCCACTTCCTTGGATGCTTTGAATCTTTAAAGTGTCTGATGGAGTGGTGTTTTCTTCTGTGAATGCTCATGTGATAAATAAATTTGTTTGTCTTTAAAAGTGCCACAGGATTCCTTGTTTGTTTTGCTGAACTAGACTAACACGGCTACCCTTTTGGAATTTGGTTTTATAACAGTGAATCAAATTGCTCCTTCCCACTAGAGGGAATAATGCCAAGGGAAACTTGTGGTGTTTTTAGTCTCCTACATGCATAACTCCAACATAGGAAATTAGCTATCTCTTTATTAATGCCAATGAATAGGTCTACTTGTTAGTTTCACCCAGGAAAACTTTCTCCTAAACATACTTGATTGTAAACCAGAAGGAAACTCAGGTCCCTGGTCTGAAGAAACCTCATTTTTAAAGCAAACTGCAGGGAGGTGTTCTCATTCTCTATTAAATGAGCAGGGGTGGTGGATTATGACTGTGAGCTGAGAGAAGAGGAACAAGTGGTTAAAATGAGATTCCTGGGAGGGCTCACTTGTTTGAACCCATTCCTTTTCCTTCCTGCTTTGCAGGAAATTCTCAAAAGGTGTGGGAGAGACTCATCTACTCACCTTTGTCTCCTTCATTCCTCCATCACCTCTCTCTTTCCATTCACTGATTTCCCCCCTTCCTCCTTCCCTTTGGAAAAGTTTGGTGGGATTTGATTTTTGAATTTAAAGCCTTTATAGATAGTCCCTTACTGGAGAGAGAGGTGTGTTTTGCAAGTATCTTACCAAGGCTTGCTTTCTCTCCAGAGCAGAGAAAGAACAGTGTCAGAATTCCCCTTTTTATTGCAGCAATTGACAGCATTCTGTGTGAAAATGAGGAGGAACCTAATCAGCAAGATCTTGAGCAAGATGAGTTATTGCAATTAGCTGAAGCCCAGAGTCCTGGCTGGAGGAAAGCCAAGCCAGAAAGGCAGCAGCGGAAGAGATGCACTAAATCCACTCACCCAGCAAGAGGCTCTAAGAAACTAAAAGTCACCCTTAATCGCCAGAAACCGCCCAGGGAAGAGAGACCCTACAAATGTACAGAATGTGGGAAAAGCTTCAAGGGGCGCTCAACCCTCTTCAACCATCTGAAAATCCACACAGGAGAAAAGTCCTTTGAATGTACGAAGTGTGGCAAAACCTTCAGCAGGAAGGCAAACCTTGTGGTGCATGAGAGAATCCATACTGGAGAGAGACCTTATAAATGTAAAGAATGTGAGAAAAGCTTTGGCCGGAGCTCAAATCTCATTGCACACCATAAAACCCACATGAAAAAGAAATCCTATGCTTGTGCAGCATGCAACAAAAACTTCACTTGCAGCTCAGCCCTTGTCCAGCATCAGAAAATCCACACAGAGGAGAAACCCTACAAGTGTACAGAATGCAGGAAGAGCTTCCGTCTGAGCTCAAACTTCCTTAAACATCAGAAAGTCCATGTGAGAGAGACCCCCAATCAATGTGCAACAGGTAACTTGATTGCTTGGGTTAAAAACTTGGAGGACACAATCTCCACTGTCTTTATTCGCAACTCATAAGAAGTCTAGTATAATATATTCCTATGGCCTCCAACTGAACTTAAACATTTGCCCTGCCCCTTCTGACTCTGGTTTTTGTGTATATTGATGAAATGTCACTAGAGACCCCGTTAAGTAAATGCATTCTTAATGCCAATAGGGACCCTAATATTTGATGGTCCAGGAAATCCACTAAGGACTTCACTATTGGGAGTTTTTAAACATAGAAGGTGCTCAAAGGCTACAGTGATGAGTGGCAGTAAAAAAAAAACCACCCTAAAATAGCTGGCTGTGAAACACTGATAAGTCATATGCACCCAGTAAATTACTAAAGGCAAGGCTCTCGTGATTCTTTTTAATACTATAAACCAGCATAACGAGTCCTTAAATAGTGACTTCTTATTAAGAAAAATTCTCTTGTGAGATGCTGGAAGAACATTAATTTGAAAGAGCCATTTTCATTCTGTGAAAAAAGATCCATTGCTCTATAATAAAGCAGATATACTTAAACCTATCCACGTGATCACTAAAGAAACCATTGGTTACGAATCTTCTAATATACATGGTGCAGAACTGTTCTCGGTTCTTCAGGGAGTACTTCAGGATAATGTATTAAAATTAGGGCGTCTTGTACAAATTTCATAATGTATATTTTCTTATTAAATTGGTCTAGGAAATATGGGGTATGAAAGGGGGTTTGCTGCTTCATTTTTGTACATGTTTTGCAAAAAAAAAAAAAGACTGATTGGAGAACCTAAATTGACATATTGTTTTTAAAATTAGAAATTGCAGTGTTGTCTACCATGGAAGACTCATGGATGACTGGAGAACTAATAGTCTTATGATCTCAGTGAAGTGAAACCTCATTAAGGCTCTGATTCAAGAGAACAGTTAAGGACCACCTAATTGAGAGAAGTGATTTTTGTTCCAACCATCACATCTAACAACAAAACTTGAGTGAGAACCTCTGTTTAAGGATTTGTTTTTCCCCATTCCCACATTTAGTTTAAAGAAACTCCTAATCCATAGATAATGTAATTATCTAGACACCCTTCCCAGCATAAACAATGAAGATTAAAAATTTCATATGTATGAAACTTGTAATGATAAAACAAATTTCAAGGGTTTTATATAAAATAAATGCAGTCCTTCCCTTTTGCATCTTGACACTAACAAGAAATAGTGTTTTCCCCTCATTAGATAACAAGTTTAATACTGATCCTACTTAAAATGGAAGAAATTTTCCCATTTATTAAGGAGTAGTAATATTTACCTGATAGTTGCTGCAACTGAGTGTTATAGAAGGGGCACAATCCATGTTGTAATATGCCAAAATGAATCCTATTGCTCTAAAAATGTACATGTTCATTTTGGTACTGAGTTAGGATTTTTGCCTATCAGTTTTGAAGTGAATCAGACAAGTCGCTCAAGAACTACAATAAGCAAAATGTGTTTACTCAAGATAAGAAATCTAGTTTTCGCACTTTGTTGGGCCCTCCTACACCTGCCAAAAAAAGGGAGAAAGAGACCTACTCTACTGGACTGCTATAGGTGAGAGAGGCCAGGGCCAAAGAATAGTTGATTACAGTCAAATCTGAAAAGCTTTTAATGCTGATTAGGGATGTCATAGTTTGCTCTTATGAGCTTAATATAGGTCATCAAATGACTACTGGGGATGTGTGTGTTCACCTGGCTTACATTGTGGGTTCTCGCCTTCACTTTTGTAACATGGGTGAAATAAGCTTCCCTTCTGATCTGGAGCAAGGCAGTGGAGAACTGGGAGCAAGAGTTCAGGTACAGATGATCCTGTATTTATAATTCTGTCTTATGGTGCTCATGACCTAATTCCTGCTCAATGTAAATGTGTGGTTTAAAATAATACATGTAGAACAGTACACTTAAAATGTGACCATACTATTTTCATTCCTCTTCTATAGTATGTCATGAGGAACAGCCAAGTGGTGGCGTAGAGAAAGTAGCCATGGACCAGTCCAGACTTGTACTTGAAGAGTGTAAGTAGAAAAAAGATTTCTGAAGGACCACTTACAATAATTTAAACTGTAGGAATTAATACTCTGTCATCTTCACACAGTGAGGAGAATGAGGGAGAATATGGATATGCTTCTTCTGAATCAACAAAGTCAGCTACAGGTCCTGCAAGAGATTCAGAAACAGCTGAATGTCCTCCTCCCAGGCAATGATCTCATTAACTCAAATGTGTACAGCTTGGGACTTCTGTTGGGACAGCAGGCAGCTGCTATCGCCTCTTTGCCTCTTCCCCTTCTTCTTAATCCGAGTAACCTTCTCCCAGAAAATGCCCGGCCTTTTTCCTGTCAAATTTCATCCCAGTCATCCACTTCTGAAATTCTCACCACCACACAACAACTTCCAGTCTCCCAACCTCCTGCTGCTCCAACTGCCCAATCCATCCCCCTTTTATTGTAAACATGGAAATCAAAAGGTTTAGGTATGCCCAATGTTCTGATTTAGGCAAATATGGCTCTTGTATTGTCAAATTACAGTTGTGAGGCCTTTCAAGTGCTATAGCTCTGCCACTAATCTGGGGCATCCTTTACTGAGATGCAGTCAGTGCACATAGTGGATCAAATCAATCACACATTTGCTCACTGTAGTAAGTGGTTTAACACCAAGGATAGATTTGGCCTAGGCAGCCTCTATTAACACGTTTTTCATCAAGATGCGGCTAAGTAGAGCACCCTTATCTGAGATGCTCTTAACTAATGTGTCCCCAACTTTGAGATGAACTTAAGTAGCCCTTCCCTGAGATGTATGTGAGGTGTCTTTAAGATGCACCTACCTGGTTGATCTTCTCTTATTTTCAGCTTGCTACTCTAAAGCATGCTTTTGCTCTTAAATGAGATGAATTTAACTTGAGGGTTCTGAAATGTCTCTAAGCAAGAGACTCAGAATGAGGGAGTTAACACTTTCAGGCTTAAATAAAGTGATCTGAGCCGATTACCACTTAACTCGGGGTCTGTGCTGGCTGACCTCTTTATTAAGGCTATAAAATAGGTGCTGTTTCTTACTCTGACTTCTCTGTGAGAAAAGGCTTCTAAATCTGCATGGGCTAGTTTCAGTATAAACCTCTTGTTTATGTGTAAAATGTGAGCCTGATTATAGATAATCTATTCTTTAAATAAGCTGTATTTTTCTAGATGGAAAACATGGTGTCTGTTAGTGTTTATGTAGGTATTTAAATCTTTTGATATAGTTAATTATTGGCTAGATGGTGGCATTTAATCACACTCTCATGTTGCAGACGGGGTTAAGAGGCACAATGCCTTCTGAAATTTGAAGGCTCAGTCCTCCCCTTTTGAGGCTGTGATCCTTGCTAGTCGGCAGGAGCTGCCTTAGGTCCTAAGAAGGGACAGAGCATAGTTGCATACTACCCCTCACCACCATGCAGCAAAGGCTAGCACCTACCATGACACTATGTTGAAGAGTCCCTCAGCATAAGGATTCCCTTTGAGTCTGATCCCTAAATGAATGGCTATGGGGGTAAAGAAGCCCTTTCTCTGCCCAATAGGCCTGTGCCAGGCCAAGTATGATCTAGGGCCAGGCCTTCATCTTTTTTTTTTAAGAGGTGCTAAATGGCACTTCTTCACCCATCACTATTTACTTTATAGGGCCAGGTTTCATTCCCTTACACATATTGAGGACCATCTCGCTCCAGGAAATGCTGGTGCTACTCAGTGTGAGTAAGGGCATCAGAATCTAGCCCACAGATACCTACAGTCGTACTTAGCAACATAAATGTGTTATCTTTGAATTACAGTCATGAGATGGCTGTGACTGTACATAGGTTTGTGTGGACAGTTTTTAGATCAGTTTCTTCCGAGTAAGTCCATTCTTTAAAGATTTAAGTTAAATAAATTTAAGCCACTTCTACATAAAAGCGTGGAACACGAATTTACATCAGCTTAACTAAACGTGTCTGTAAACAAGGTCTTAGGCAACATTCCATAGATGTAAGCTTGTATTAACAGTCCGTATTTCCTGCATTGTGTGTGTCCTGCTTTAAGTATGGTAAAGCTGAATTTTGAGTGTCTCTCTACCTGTGCCTTGGGTTTGCATAGTGATTATGACACTTATGTTCGTCTCTGGCTTTTAAATGAAAATTGTTTATTTTTAGTGGTTCTCACTTCATTGGTTTTAAATTTCTTCAAAAGTAGGAATTAAAATATTGCATTTTCTTAAACTGGCTTCTTCTAAAGGTGTCTGCAGTGCTTTTCCTGCCTCTTTTGTGGTCCACAAGGGAGATAAAGTACAAACTCATGAATTGATTGCTTTATTGGGTTTGTCACCTAAGGATCATGCTGACAAGTGAAAAGGAGTAAACTGTGCCCCAAACCATGTACGGTACATCAGACCAGATTAGCCCCATGCATGGCATTGTCTGATATCCCTCAGCACCTCTCTTGCTCTTCTTTTAAATGCTCTTCTCAAAACCATGCTTTACCATATCTTCATCTCCTAAAAAGGAGTTTGCATGCCTTTTTCTCTCTTGCTATCCTGGTATCCGTGTATTTTCCATATCTCCCCTCTTCTGCTCTCAAGTACTTCCTTGTCTCATCCCCCATTCTGCCCTTTCTGCTCTGTTTGCTCAATAATTAAATCTAAATCTGTCTCTATGTCAGGAAAAAATTATTAGTCAAAAGCTCTGCCTCAAGGGAGGAAAGAGTTCAGAAAGACAGCATGCTTTTAAACCAGCCAGGGAAGCGAAATGTTAAATCAAGATCCTTCTTATAAGAACATCCTGCTTCTGGCCACATGGACCAAGATCCAAAGGGGTAGCCGTGTTAGTCTATTGCAGAAAAATAAGAGTCCTGTGGCATGGATGCCTACTCTTGGGATTCTGAATTCAAAGTTAAGTACTCTTACAAATGGCCTAGAGGGACACCTACCTACTCCAACTACAATTCATTTTGTTTCAGCTGCTCAGCACTTTATGGGTAATCAATAAACCTGGCTTCAAAACGTATCTATATATGGGTAAGAAAACAGCCGTTTGTCAAAACACAAACTTTTCTCACAAAGGGGATGGTTCTGTTGGAAACAGTGTCAGGAAATGATACTTAGTCTCAGAAGCAAAAAAGGGAAAGAAACAGATTCCTCACTCCCATCCTGCTCAAAAATTATGGTATTCCTGAAAGGCAGGAACCAGTAGAGAAGGAGGTTTAAGGCCTAGCTTTGGATAACTCAGAGCAGGGCTTGTGAGTTCATGTCTGCTCTATTACAGGTGAAGGGTTCTAAATTAATAAGATTTTGGCTGTTCTGGGGTGGGACTGTTCCGTGTTGTATAAATCTTCAGTGGGCTTCTACAGTCCACTGGTTATGGCACGCACAGGAGGCCCACTCTGAAGCAGGAACTGGTTTTCTCGTGTCTCCTGTCACAGAAGTGCTATGACTAGTGGACTATTACTTAGTTTGTTTTTTAATTTAAAGAAAAAACAAAAAACCAACTGAAAGATGTCAGGTTTGTCCTGACAGACAATAGCACTATTAATTTCTTAAAATCTAGGGAAAAAGTTTCCTGGCTAGAACTAGAAATCAGCTCCAATACAATTCCTCCTAGTTTAAGTTTTGCTGATTCTTTGTGGTGTGATTTTTCTCTCCCATCTTATTTTGACTAGTTCTAAATGACTGTGTAGTGTTCCAGCTCAGACCTGATCCCCTAACTTCCTGTGTTTTCTGTCCAAGGTCTGATGCTAGTTCAACATCACAAAAACACACCCGAATAAATGTAGTAATTACATCACAGCCTTATAGGACTTCAATATATTGAGATGGTTGGGTATTTTCAGAGGGGTTATTTCCCAGGAAACTGATTTACTCTAATGGTGCCCACTCCATCATGTCAACAGTGGCCTACATTAGCTAATGAAATACTCTCATGGTGATTTGCCAGCTATTCATTAATTCTGTGATCTAAACTTGAACTACTCATTTTGCAACACAAAATTGGAGTACATTTTTGGGGGGCATGAAAATCTTATAAGGAAACTCATTCTAAAGCTGCACTGATATTACATGCATGTGAAATTCAGGAAACATCAGTCTGTACTCTGTTCTCATATACAGTGCAGCATGAGCTTTAATTTCGTGACTCTACAGTATTGTTGCCCCATAAATATACATTTATTCCTACAGCACTACATATGCAAACAAAGGTGATGCGCATACATTGCACAAAATCTAGGTCATGGCCAGCTTGGAGTAGTTGATTAGGGTGTGGGTCTGTTAATGGCTGCATGCTCCACCCAGCATTCTTCACGACTGGGTGTAAAATAGAGAGTATTGAGCACTCAGCCTCTGAAAACCAGGCCTCTTGAAGGTGCCTCAAGTTGGACACTCAATCACTAATCTGTGTTGAAAATTTTGGCCATATGGTCTGATCCAGTTCTCACTGAAGTCGATGAGGATTGCTTTCCATTTACTTCAAAGGACTTTGGATCAGGTCCCAGGTACTGAGTGGCTGAAATATGCTATTTCATCCTCCATTCTGATAGAGCAGCCATGGATGTTCTGTGCAACCTCTGTTGCCTTGGTCTGGACCTCAGGGGAATTCTTGTCTAGGGTCCAGGCCTGGTACATCAGTCCCAATGCCTGAACCGTGGCTCGATTCTTCACATCCAAGATTCTTGTTTTTGCAAGAGACTTTGTGATGTGATCTGTGGCAGACGTTCTTCCAGCAGTCCAGACCGTGGAAAGGTCTCTTCCCTGTGTGGATTCACAGATGAACATGGAGAGGCAGCTGAAGCTCTTCCCACACTCGGAAGAGAGGAAGGGCCTCCTTCCTGTGTGGGTTTCCTGGTGTCTAGTCAGGTGCACAAGTCGACCAAAACTTTTTCCTTACTCTGAACAATGAAAAGATCTCATGCCAGGGTGGGTTCTCTGATGTCTCCTGAGACATGATGGAGAACTGCAGGGTCTCCTCTCCATTGACTGTCCCACGGGTGGGGAGCCTCTGCTCTGGCCTGAAGCATTTCCCATAATCTCTGTACTTACAGGACTTCCTTTGCATGTGGATGCTATTCTTGTGGCTTTTGAGGTCCCTCTGCCCCTTGAGGTTTTCCTTACGTAAATAAGTATATGGTCTCTTGTTTCTCTCAGGTCTTCTCTGCACAAAGTGATTGTGAACCTTGCCCCAGGCAAGTGACAGGAGATTCAGGGGTTCTTGCTCACCCTCCATTGGGTTGTTTTCCTGACACTAAGGTGTGCTGCCTCCTGCAGACCATTCTTTGGGAAAATGTTCTGCTGAGTTTGTTGGTAACACAATGCCAAACACCAGATCTTCAGGACCCTCTGCGGAAGTCTTCTCAGTTCTGCTCAGGATCCTGTCACCTGCTGGATTGAAAAGGGAATCCAGGCATTTCTTGAATGTAGCCCCACATAACTTCTAAATGAGGGCCAGCTTGGCACCTAATGCCCCAATAGATTTGGACTCGATCTACTGTGTGAGAGGAGGCAGCTTGCATCTATTCCAGTGCTCATCAAATTAGATGTTAGAACCAAAGATGGGGGGAGTGAACAGTCGATAAGCAGGGGGAATAGGGAAAGCATGCACTGGGGAAGGTTTAAAAGGGACATGGGCTGAAGGAACAACAACAGAAGAAAGACCAGATGAAAGAGAGACAGTGTGTGTGATGAGAAAGACAGAGCAAGACTGGGAGGGAATGTGTGGGGAGTTTGGTAAAGAAAATTGGGAAAACACTAAGAAGAAAACAAAACTAAGCAGAAAAAAAAGTGGTTCTAAATTAAAACAAAGAGAAAATACTGAAAGGAATCTAAAACAAGTGTTCTAAAATGCAGTAGCATTGTATATTTACCCACACAAGTTATAACTGTTCTTTGGGGGTCATCTCTCAATTCCCTACTGATGTGGGACAGGAAGGCAAGGATTTTGACCCCTATCTGTCGCTGAACATGAAGGCTGCAGCTGTAGAGTGTCCTGGAAAGTCAGCAGATATTCTGGCCATATTGCACATCAAAGGCAAGGAGAGTTTTCTGTCAAGCCCCTAGACCTGGCCCATGCCACAAAGGCTGGGGGGAGTGCAGCTGTGTGTGTGGCTGGGCTTCCAGTGTGAAGGGAATAGTGACAAACTCCTTTAAGTTGCTTACCTGTTGTGATTTCCCAACACTCTTGGGATATGAAATGTCATCAGACGGCTAAAGGAGTGTCCCAGAAGGCCAAACCAGCACCCGCTGAGGCCACATGGTTTGCAAAGTAGCTCAATCCAGGAGCCATATTTACTCCCTCTGGACTCAAGCCATGCACACAAAATCCTGAAGCCAAATGTGCAGAGAGAATGCTGCCTCACTCTGTAGAAACAGTGCAGCAGGAGGGCTTGCTTTCCAGCATTCTTCCCTATTACTATGATATTCCCAGCCACACACCTTCTAAAACCACCTTCAGATTCCCAAGGAGTCTTGAGATTTTAAAAAAGAACTCAGGATTTTTAAGCCAAAATAATACTGCATTGTTTTTCTTTTGCCAATCAAACAACAAATTACACCCGTGGCAGCGTTCATATGTACTTCCCCTTGGGGAAGCTGCAATTCTGTCCTCCTCAATATCACTTTCCAGTCTCCTTTCCCGGCCCCACCCTGTCTCCTGTGTTTCAGTCTCCCTCAATGTTCGTCCCCATATATTACCTTCCTTTCACTTCAGTCTCCTACCTATTAAATCCTCATTCTCCACATTTTCCTGCAAGCCCTCCCCAAGTCACCCTCCATATTCCTGTACTGTTTTCAAACCTTAGAATGCTAAGAGGAGAGGGGGAAGCCATTGTCACAGAGGACAGCCTGGCTTCAGTTCCACTACAAGACAACAGCCATCTTTACAAAGGCTAGCCTCGTTTCCACAGCCAGAACACAGCCATTTACCATTCATTCTCCTAGCCCACAATAATATTCATGATGGCAAACAATTTACAATGGCTTTGTTCAAATCACAGCTTTTTAATTCACTCACGGTTAGTTTCTGAGATGGCTCAACTTGTTTCTCACCTGTGCAGGCTTCTCTTGGTATCATCCTTTCCTTGGCATCTCGACAATCTGGAATGCAAGGCTCTTCAGCTATGTCTACACTTGTTAATTTAAGTCCACTTAGCATGTCCACACTTAAATTTTAAATTGACTTTGAGGGGACCCTACAAAATCGACCTAGAGCGTCCACACTGGATGCCTAGGTCGACTTGTAGGGGCTAGGGGGACTGGGATTGGTCCACGGTGGCGGGGTTCACCCCTTGCCAAGTGCCAGGGGGTTCAGCCTTTGCCCCATTGTATCTGGGTACAATGGGGCAAAGGGGGACAGGGACCCTGGCAGGGCATACGGGCAGGGTGGGCAGGGCTCTGCCCTGCCCTGTGGGAAGGAAAGCCAGGCTGTGGCTGTGCCAGCCACCCTTGCAGGGGATCAGCCCTGGTGGTCCGTAAGTCAACTTAGAGTCGACTTAGGGGGTACTCCATGTCTACACTGGCTTAAGTCGACTTTAGAAAGTCGACAAGCAGAAAGTTGACAAAAGGAGGTTTAACAAAGTCGACTTAATTTTTCCTTAAGTCGACTTAAGCAGCTGCTTAAGTCGACTTAAGGAAAGTGTAGTGTAGATGCAGAGTAAATTAAGTCGACTTAAGCAAGCTTAAGTCGACTTAATTTACAAGTGTAGACGCACCCTTCCTCTTGTTCCATCTGAGAGATCACATCAAGTTTTGGAGTCTCAAATCCTGCCCCCGGAAGAAGAGCCCAGGCAATACCACGGTCTTATATATTTGTTGACCTCTTTTTACAAATACACTTTCATAGCTGTGAACCCAACCTGTTCTTTCATGGGAGGGATTACAGAATCCCAGTGGATGAGAGGAGGTAAACCCACTGGAGAAGTACAATGTGTAGCTGGAGTTGTTTTGTTCCTCTTGTGAGGACTCAAGCTACATCTACACTAGCAATTTAAGTCGACTTCAGGAGACTTAAGTCGATTTAAATTAAGCCACATCCACACTAGGCTTCCATTAAGTCGACTTAAGAAAATCCTTAAGTCAACTTAAGGATAGTGTGGACGTGGAGTAAAAGAGAAGTAGGCTTTATTAAGTCGACTTAAGGTGCTTAAGTTGACTTAAAGTGAACTAAGTTGACTTAAAACTAAGTGAATTTAGTCCTCTTTGTTAAGTTGACTTTAATAAGGTCGACTTTTTAGTTGACTTAACAAAGTCGACTTAACTTTTGTAGTGTAGACATAAGGATATCCACATATGGAGGACTAGGTAAGTCACAAGTAGTGGAAGTGTTAATCCACTTACCCATTTCTCAAAGTCAAGGTAGACGACAACCACCCTCACTGAGAGCATTAGTCCCAGGGAATGTGAACTGGGCAAGTCTACGATTGTACTCCACAGCTAAACTACAAGAATGGGGTTGAGGTGTGAATTTGGGATGTAAAAATTAGGTTAATTTAAAAAACCATTTAAATGTTCTAAAAATAGAATGTTCAAACGATTAAATGTATACGTGGGGAAAATCACTGCTGGAACCCTGTGGGTTCCAAGACTCCACATCTGGGAGAGGGGTAGCTGGCCTTTGCTCCCCACGAGTGGTGGGGCAGATTGAAATCCAGCAAGGGTCAGGAGTAGCCTCGCTGAGCCCAGTTGTAGGCTACCCCTGCTCAGTACTCCAACCCTCTGTGCCTAGGACAGGGAAGAGAAGCCCATAGTTGGGGAGGCACAGAGCCTGGGGGTGGGGGGAGAGGAGTAGTCGCCAGCTAAAGGGGGGGCAGGGATAGCTTCCTGGCTGCTCACAGGCAGCCAAGCCCCGCTGTTTCCCTCCCCTCCCCTTCAGGTTAAATGGCAATCAGCTGTATTTACCTAGAGAGAACGGTCTCAAAATTCTCCTGCATGACATCCCTGTAGAGCTCTCTCTGCCTTTTGTCCAGACGACTCCACTCCTCCTTGGTGAAATGCACAGCCACATCGTTGAATGTCACTGGAATCTAAAACAGGTATTCGATGGTCAATATAGGCCTATTCAGTGATAATCCTGCTGCTCAGTCACAGGCTGTACAGGCACAAAGTCAATTTAAATAGGTTTGTGGTTTTATTTCATCTCATGAAATAGGAGAAGAGGAGTAAGAAAGAAAAGAGGTGGGTATGTGCATGGGGAGGTAAAGAGGGAGGGCAGGACAGGGTGGGGAAAATGTGTTGGGAAAAGAGAATGGAGGAGACAGAAGTGGGAGCAGGTCAGACTGAAGAACGGAAATGTTGATTGAGAGAAATTCAGATATAAAGAAGTCACCACGTGAAGAGTCACTTGAAACGAAATGAATGGTGGAAGACAGTGTACTTCTCTCTCTACCTTCTTGCTTGATAGCTTTTCTTCCTTCTCTTTGCTTTGGAAGGTTTATGCTTTCTCTGCTCCCTGTCCAGCTCTCCATGGGTTCAAGCTTAGACCACCCAGCCTCCTCACAATCAAGACCAGTTTCAAAGTACCTGCACCATATTCCTCTTCAAACCACTATCACATGCCCTGCCAGGTAGCAACAGAGGACAGAACTAACCATCTCTCCCTTTCATTCTCTCATCCAACTCACACCCTTCTCTGAATTAAGATTCAGCGAGCCTTATCTTTTGCCCACATTTCCCAATCCCTTGATGAATTAGTTCAAGCTATTGCACCCTGATAGAAATCGCGCTCCCACCCTCCTCTCCAGGCATCTCCTCATCCCAGACTGCCACCTTCAGGCTCCCCATTCAGTTTCAAAATGTCCCTGACCCCACTGCGTTCTGCCCTGGGCTGGCTCACATCTGGATCGTCTTCTTCTGCTTCTCCCAGCTGCGGTTCAGTGCTGGATCCCCTTTCTGTGCTGTCTGGGTCGGGATTTCTCGCCTCCCTGCCGTGCCATTCTGCAGCTCGTCCCCTGCGACTCTCTCTGTTGCTGGGCACTGAGGCGGGCTGGGTGGCACAGGACTCACGTGAAACACCAGGGCGATCTAGCTCGCTCCCTTTGTCTGCAAACGGAGTCAGGAACCAGAGCCGATGCACTCTGAGACTGCCTCTGCAGCACCCAGCACTTTACAACAATTTCAGTGCGGAGGGTAGAGATAGCCAGGGACAGGAAGTTCCTTTTATAATAATTCCCCCCTTGCAGTAGTTCCTGGTCTTCTCTACAAAGGTTTATGAGCTCTGTGGTTTAACCCTGTCACTGCGCAGACATTAACAGAAAGGGTTGCAACTGTGTTTACGCGAGGCCGGGCAATTTTCTCAGCGATCTTCGGAAATTTGCTGTTCTTCTCAAAGGCCCTACTCCAGAAGCCGAAAGAATCTCAGCTTTCTTTTTCTTAAAAAGGTAAGTTTCTAGTCCCCCTTCTCCTCCGCTTGCAAAGAAATGCTAGAAAACATGATCCCTAAATGCTGCAACTCCAGAGGGTGCATAGTAAAAGTATAACAATGATTATTTTAAAATTCTCATGATTTATATGCCAGTCTCTTGATTTTTGAATTTTGGTAATTGACTGTACTCAGATTATGTCTTTATTTTATATTCTGTCTGCTAGCGTGGGCTTGATTTCAATCCTTGCCATTATTATTTTATTTTATTTATTTGTTGTTATAGCACAATAATACAAAAGCTCTTAGTGATGCTAAAGCTTTCTGAGAGTTGGGAAGAATTATTGCTCATATATATCGACATTGTGGAGCACTTCTTTTCTTCACATTTTCATTACACAAATGCAAGTCTTATGAAAAGTGTTAAGTAGCTCCTGTTTTATAACCATAATAACCACAGGGGATCTTTTATTTAAAAAAAGCAGACTGTGAGATGTTCATGTTTATGTTTTATAATGTGGGGGTATTACAAAACTGTTAAATTGTGACACTTTATTCTGGGGGACAGAGAGAAATTCCTGTAGTGGGGCTGGCAGAGGTTGAGGAAGGTTTCCCCCTGGAGGTAAATGGAAGAACAGGCATCTTTTTTGAGAAATACAGATGTTTTGTTCCAGAGTGGTGGCCGTGTTAGTCTTCTAGTTCAGCAAATCAAACAAGGAGTCCTGTGGCACTTTTAAAGACCAACAAATTTATTTATCGCATGATCTTTCATGAGAAAAATCCCACTTAGTCAGATTCTTGAAGATGGAGAATTTACAGAAAGGGAGGAAAGTAAATGCAGGGAAGTGTAAGTCATAGGATCAGTTCAGACTATTTCAGAAAATCAAAGCAGTTATTTAGATTCAAACAGTGTGAAACAACATATTAGAAGGTGGGGAGGTAGAGATAAGGGAAAGTTACTTATTGTAATGAGAGAGCCAGTTCAAGTTTCTGTTTAAGCCCAAGGTAATGGTATCAAATTTGCTTATGAATTCTAACTCCTATTTCTGATGGAGCAGAAGCAGGGGAGTTACATCATTAGCAAAGGTGATGCTTTCTGGAAAAGACAGACTGGCTCCATGTTATTTTTACTATAAAATTATTTGGTTTCTGAGTGTTTGATGAAATTAATCAGCGATTGTATGAAGTAGTATTGAAAACAATCATAATCTTTCAACAACATTAACTCATCCTTCTTGATAATTATTTTCAGCACAAAGAAATTTGCCCCAAACTTGTGTTGCTTTTCAGACTCAAGAAATCTTCTCAAACAATTAACATTTAAGCTGAAAATACGATGTGTGGAACTACAGTGATTTACAAATCCAGGGATTTCAGGACAGGGGTGGGGAGAGAGAGGTTATTCAAAAGCAGGCAGATGAGGCTGTAGGGAATTCTGAATATTCAAGACCTGGCTATTGTATAGGATGTCTGGGGAAGAGGCGAGGGTTGGACACAGGTGTGGGCCCAAACCTTCTCCCCGCCCCAAGTAGAGGACTTGGCTATACTTACAGCGCTATACCAGTGCAGCTCTACAACTTAGAGAAGCTACCTTTCTTGATGGGAGAGGTTCCTCCATCGGCATAGATACTTCACCTCCCTGAGAGGCAGTAGCCCTGCTGTTGACATAGAACTGTGCGCACCAGGAGTTTGGGCAGGATAACTGCATAGCTCATGGGTGTGGATTTTCCACACCTCTGAGCAACATATTTATACTGAGATAAGTTTGTAGTGAAGACCAGGTTCAAGAGGTGGTAGTTATGGCTACAGGAAAAGCATTTCTGTTGACATAGCACTATCTACACTGTGAGTTAGGTTGTTCAGAGGTGTAGGTTTCGACATAGGTATTTTTACGTAAGTTGATAGTATAGATGAAGTCTGAGAGAAGAAACCTAACTGGACTTGTCCCTTGAACCTACGGGGATTGGCTGTGTAGGGTATCTGCAGCTCAGAGATGATTTCCAGCAGTCTCTGAGAGGGATAGTTGCTTGGACTGAGTTCTGACCTTTATTTCCCACTCTCCTGCAGATTCATGACCTGCACTCCCAATGTGGCCACCCATCATATATGAACAGTGTCTTTCTCTGTCTCCCCAACAGATACACTCTGAATAACACTCATAGAGTTTCAAAGTATGTTTCTGTTTTTACCAGTGTTAATACAGATACATTTCTAACATTTAATCCTTCTTTCTGACACTAACAGCCTTTAAAAACAATTATTTGAACACAACAGACCAGACCAACCAACATAACCAATAATGTTATATCAGCACTACATTGTATCCAAAAATGTCTATTCAGAAATAAATAGTTAGGAGCTATTTTAGGTAGCAGGGAGGGGTTTCAAATATTATATAAGGACAGCATGACCAATGTAATAGTTTTATTTTGAAAACATGCATATTAATGCAATCTTCTAAACCTGCAGGAAATGTGGTGGGAGAAACAGATGTTTCACGCTGCTTAGCAACATCTTCTGCCCAACTGAAGAAAATGGCATATGATTTCTGAAGTGAGTCCTTGGAGCAAAATTGCCCCTGTCCTATATACCCTCAGCCATCCGGTACTACTGGATTATTGAACAGTTTGTAGCATATCAGGACATATGGATAACACTGATAGCTTTCAGAGATCATATAGAGATGGGGAATGGCCCTTTTGTCTATGCACAGGCCCTAGGGTGACATAGTGTTGCCACACACTTTTGCCAGGAGCCAGCTGTGATTCCTTGTCCCACTGGCATATTTGCCCATCAAGACCTTGGTCAGGAACATTCGGTACAGCCTGCACTTGCCCAGATGAGCAAAGTTGTGTATGAACTTATCAAAGACTGTGAAATCACTGCTTTTGCCATGTTTTGGTCTGTGATGCCCTCACTGGTAGGTGTGAAAGTTCCTGTGGCAGATGAGGTTCCATCTTTCCCTGCAGTGCCATAGAAGAGGTGCGTCTCTCGCTGGATTTTCCATCTCCTTGCAGAGTTCCTCAGATGTAAATTTCTTGTGGCTGAAGAAGAGAGTAAAGGAGAAACATGAAGGGTGGAGTTACTACCCAGAGACTTCTTGGGAAGTGGTCTAATCCCATCTCCCTTTCTCTGTCCTCACTTACACTAGCAAATTTTGTGCTCTGCGAAGTTATGGTTCTGTCTCTAGCTCTCCGAAAAGACTCTAAGGCTATGTCTACACTTGCAAGTTAGGTTGACTTAAGGAGGCTTAAGTCAACCTAACTTAGTCCCTGTCCACACTAGGCTTTCATTGTCGACTTAAGAAATTCCTTAAGTCGACATAATGAAAGGTTAGGTTGATTTAATAAGAACTGCCGGTTAGGTCAACCTAACCCTTAGGTTGACTCCTTAGATAGACCTAAGCACAGTGTGGATGCTTAAGTCCACTTTATGAGGTCAACCTAAGGGCAGTTAGGTTGACTTACTAAGTCCCTGTTCAGGGGAAGTACTTTGTTAAGTCAACCTAATAAGGTCAACCTAACTTTTTGTAGTGTAAACATAGCCTAAGATCCAACAACAAAAGCACTTTCACTTCCTCTAGTGCAGTGGTTCTCAACCTTTTCCATGCCAGGGCAGCCTTTTCCATACTGGGAGCCCTTTGTAATGGCCTCTTATCTAGCTGGGAACACCCAGGTTGAGACCCCATGCCCTAGTGCCTCAGGAGACACTCAGCACACACAAAGATGTATATTTTGGTGCAGTGGCTCCAGTGACCAAAAATCAACAATCTAGTGCATCAGAATCCAAATCCCAGGGCAGTAGCTGTAAGATTCATGCTCTCAGACTCTTGAGGATTTGGGCTGTACCACACTGTTCCCAGGAATCCTGCTTCAAGTTTCTGAGTTTGGTTGTATCTGCACCACAAAATCCATACCTGGGAGCACTAGTGTCGCTATGCATCACACACACTGTCTCCAGCATCGCAGGTTATGCAGACCAACCTATTAACATGGCTGTCTGACTCCTCACACACCACAAACCCTTCTTTATCAGCATTACTTCTTTTCAATGGCTGTATTTTTGCCAGAGAAAGTCCTTCTGGATCCTGTAAATTTCCAGCACAAATGTCTTGTCCTTCAAGACTGAACATGAAACAGAGCATGATCTATGCAATATTCATCTTCTGATGATGTCATGCCACTTCCTTCTGTATAAATTAGAGTTCTCTTGATGGGCACAGGCCCCATTTGGCAGAATATGGTTGAATGTACCTATATGAGGGATCTTCCCCAGGTATACTGGTAGAATATGGAAAGAGGGGCCTTCTGAGTACACTTGGAATCTTCCTAAGAATAGAACAAGACAAAATAATTTCATCCAAATATCATTATTTAGTTGGGGATGATCTTGCTTTGAGCAGGGAGTTGGACTAGATGACCTCCTGAGGTCCCTTCCAGCCATAATCCTCAATGGGTGCTTCTACACTGGGAGCTTACTACTCCCCGTCCAGACTGGGCTTTTATTAAGTCGACTTAAGGGCTTCCTTAAATTGACTTAATAAAAGCTTAAGTCGACTTAACTTAAGCCAGTGTGGACGCCCTAAATCAACGTATTCCATAAATTGACCTAAAGCAGGGGGAGAAGGGACCCTGCATGGCTCCCTGGAAGAAGAGAGCTGCACACGGTTTCCCAGCAGAAGGGAGCCGTGCGTGGCTCCCTTCTGCCGGGGAGCCATTCACGGCTCCCTTGTTCCCGGGGGGAGTTGCGGCTCCCTTCTGCCAGGGAGCCCCAGCTCCCTTGTCCTGGGGGGAAACCCTTGTCCCCGGGAGGAGTGGTGGCTCCCTTGTCCTTGGGGGGAGCCGTGGCTCCCTTCTCCCCAAGAGAGTGGCTGACCAATGGGAAAATGATGAGAGATGATTAATACACTGCTTCCCAATGAGACACCTAGGGGTAGTCTCTCTCCTGGAGATGAGAGGGGAATTAATTCTACATATTAATTCGCTCCTGAATGTGATCCGCCAAATGCATCACATATATATGTTGCTTCTCATGTGGCAATCCGACCCCAATTTTTGGGGACGAGGAGCACCGTCAAACACAAACCCATCTCCTCTGTCTTCTCTCATGGCCCAGACCTCCTATCTGCTTCCACTGATTACCTAGACATGATATCTGACCCTCAATTTTCCCTCTCCTTACACATCTCCTGTGGCCTCAAATCTGCCCATCACCACTTCCACATTGCTTTGTGTCCATCACTGCCTCAGCCTCTGCCGCTATCCTGATCCAGGTCTTCTCCTTCTCTCACTTGCATGATTGCAGCTGGCTTTATGGCTCCTGAATGTGTACCAAGCTGCTAGCCATCTTCTCAGATTAAGGAGATCTGCCCCACCTGAGCTCCTCCACCATTCAGTAGTGCAGTGGTTTTCAAACTTTTTTCTCAGGACCCAGTTGAAAAAAATCACATATGCCTGCAACCGAACAATTACATCTTTCAGCAATGCATTCCAATCTTTTGGTCATGGCAGCAGGGAATGCTATGACCCAGTACCTGAGAGTCTGTGACCCAGTACTGGATCCTGACTGGTAATTTGAAAACTATTGCTCTAGTGCATCTCCTGAGGGAGGCTAGGACTAGATTAGTTCTTAGGTCCTCACAAAGTTCCTGAATGAATCCCTACAGCACCACTTGCAGAGAGAGACTGGGATTGGAGTAGCTCATACCTCTGCACAACACCCCCTGTTGGGAGACACAGGGTGAATTTACACTTATAAGTTAGCTAGACTTAAGGGCTGTGTCTACACTTACTAAAGTTACTTCAAATTAGTTAATTCGAACTAACTAATTCGAACTAACTAATTCGAACTAATTTTAGTTAGCTTAATTAATTAATTTAGTTAGCTTAATTAATTAACTTAATTCAAACTAGAAAAATTTAGTTCGAACTAAGCAAGTGCCATGAATGACACTTGCTTAGTTCAAATTAGCGAATTGCATTGATTTCAATGGGCCGGTTAGTTCGAACTAACATGGCCACATTAGTTAATTCGAAATAAGTAGTTCGAATTAACCCTTACTTCGAATAGCATATTCGAATGTATTAGTTTGAATTAAGGAAGCCCTTAATTCTAACTAATGAAAGCCTAGTTTAGCCATGTCTTTAGTTAGTTCAAATTAAGATTCCTTAATTTGCCAGTGTAGACATAGCCAAGGAGACTTAAATTGACCTAAAGTACTCCACGTCCACACTGGGCTTTCCTTAAGTCAACTTAAGCATTTCCTTAAGTCGACTTTAGAAACAGTTAAGTCCATTTAATAACACCTCGTTTTAGATCGACTTAAGCCAGTGTGGACGGGGATTAACGCCTAAATCGACTTTATTAAGTCGATTTAAAGTGTTAAGTCAATTTAATAAGGTCGAAAAGGGGCTCTGTCTACATTAGAAAAGTAAAGTCGACTTTTTTAAGTCAACTTAACTTTTCTAGTGTAGACATAGCCACAGAGACTATGAGAGATACTGCTGGCAGAGCCTGGAACTGTAGTTTTCCATTACATGAGTACCAATTTAACTCTCATATTGTCAGGATTGCTGTAAAATCTTCAGATGCTGCTTAGGTACCTCACTCACACTCTCTTTTGCTGTCCTCCCACCTTATCTGCCAGGGATTGGGGTAGCAGGTGTGATGGAGTTGTGATGCTGGCTGGATTATGGGAACCATTTATGATATTATTTAACATCAATATGTCAATAATTGCTATAACTCACATGAGATATGGCATGTCAGAGACCGATAGAAAGGTTATAATTTGCTAAGTATGATGGTATTGTGTATGTGTCATATCTGTATTGGAATTTATGAATATGTTTGATGTATCTGTATTTTAACTTGTGATTTGTTTCTGGGCCACACCCCAGACTGAATGGCTGCAGCCATAGCCTGCTTAATGGACCATTAAGAAAACTCTCTGGTACAATGGGCCCAGGGAGAGAACTGATGAGTCACCAGGACTTGCTCTGGACTCCATTTTATTCCTGTAAATTTCCATGGGCAGCATGGAAAAGGCCAAGGGACATAAAAGATAGCTGTGTTATCTCCATTTTGTCTTCAGTCATCTTTAGCCATCATCTAGCTCTGGATCTAATCATCTACAACCGGAGCTGTAAAACAAAGGGCTGAGACCCATTCTGATACTAGAGGAACTGGTATCACTTTTTTCCTTTCATAAAAAATAGGAACTATGTTAGCAATTCTCCAGTACAACCCCTGAGTTTACAGATTCATTAAAAATCCTTGTTAATGGGTGTGCAATTTCATGTGCCTGTTCCTTTAATATTCGTGGATGGAGATTATCCAGGCCCCTCAATTCAGTCCCATTAAACAGTTCAAGTTAGACTTCTATCTTGGATGTGGTAATTTCTACCTCCATATTCTCAATCCCATTAGCCCATCTGCCACGATCCCTAAACTCTTCATTAGTCTCAATAAAAAATGAGGCAAAGTATTTGTTTAGATATTGAGCCATGTACCATTTATCCTTAATTTCCACTGCATCCTCAGTGTTTAGTGGTCCCACTTCTTTCTTTGGTTTCTTCCTGTTTATATGGCTATAGAACCTTTTTAGTGCTGGTTTTAATTCCCTTTGAAAGGTCTAACTCTATTTGGCTTTTGGCCTTTCTCATTTTATCCCTAGATATTCTGAACTCCAAGAAGTAGCTTTCCTTGCTGATCCCCCACATCTTCCAGTCCTTGTACACTTTCTGCTTTCTCTTAACCACCTGTCTGAGATGCTTATTCATCCGGCTTGGTCTACAACTCTTGCCTATGAATTTTTTTTGTTTCCTTGGGATGCAGGCTTCAGATAGTTCCTGCAACTTTGACTTGAAGTAATTCTAAGCATCCTCCTCCTTTATATCCACAAGTTCTTCAGTACAGTCCACTTTCCTAACTAATTACCTTAATTTTTTAAAGTTAGCCCTATTGAAATCAAAGACCTAGAATTAGCTCATGGTCATGTGAATCAAGGTTGTTCCCTGCAACCATTTCTTTTACGAGCTCCTCAGAGCGCTCACCAGTTCCAAATCTAAAATGTCATCCCCTCTTGTTGGTTCAGCAACTATTTGGTGAAGGAATATGTCAGCTATCACATCCAGGAAGATCTGGGTCCTCTTATTATTACTAGCACTAGTCTTTCAGTCTGTATCTGGGAAATGAAAGTCTCCCATAATCACACAGTTCCCAGTAGTATTTTACTTCATTAAAACATTAAGGAGGTCTCTATCTGTATCCAAATCAGATCCCAGTTGTCTGTAGCACACCCCAAGCACTATCCCAGGGGAAGCTCTAGTAGCTTTCTTTCCCAATGTGATTTTTGCTCTTTGGTGTGGGGGGCTCTCTGCATGGAAGAGGGAATCAGAGCTTGAACTGGACAAGGAGAGAGAACAATTTAGCTAGTGTAGAGACAACATGTGCAGCGTATACATCTGCAGTGTACTAGGGTCTACCTGACAGCTCAGAGAGTGTATGAGCCTATCCAATTCGGTTAGGAAGGAAGTGTTCTGTACTGAATGGGACCCTGACTTCAGTGCAGGAGGGATGCTTGAGCAGGAATCTCAGAGCTGGGCTTCTTTAGCTCAATAAAGACCTTGGTATTTCTGTAGAGATGTTTTTCCTTCCACTACATCTGTTCTTAATCCATTGCTCTCCAGCAGAGACAGAGATTCGATCTCACAGAAATGTTCCCGTGTGAGAAGGATTTGCATGTTGTTAGAAAAGCGCTATTTCACCCATGGGAGGGTGGAAATGACAAGACTTTGATTTTCTGGGTTCTGTTAGGAAGCTCCAGATCTCAATGTAAACTTTTAAGAAGTAAAAATCAGGAGATAGAAGTCGGGCATATCTCAGGATGTTTCTAACTTTAGCTCAGACTTGGAAGGATCTAGGAGACAAAGGGAGCCAGCATAAGAAATGCATATACTGTAGCACTGAGACCCGTTATGAGACTATGAAGGTTGTTTTGTTGCTTCTCCCCAGGACCATAAAATAGGGTGGATGAGATAATTTCTCTATTCCTAAATATGTAATCTGTGTCTTATTCTTATTAGTTTATTTTCCCCCATGAAGCCTGCAAGAAGTACCTCTCACTGCCCATAAATTTCACCTGCACCTTTATAATGTCTTGGTTTGGCCAAAGAGTTTGCCTAAGGTTCAATTCTTTTGTTTAGACATTAGATAACCTAGGCTCAGTCAGTTATTTTGTTAGTTAAAGCTATGATATGCACAGATACTGGCTCAGAGTCTAACTGATCGCCATATTTGGGGTCAGGAAGGAGTTTTCCCCAGGTCAGAGTGGTAGAGACCCTGCAGGGTTTGTTTGTTTTTTTGTCTTCCTCTGCAATGAAGAGCATGGGTCACTTGATTTTCTGTGACTTACAGTCTTTAAATGAGGATTTGAGGGCTTAATCAGCTAGAGGTTATGGTCCTGTGACAGGAATTGGTAGGTGATGACCTGTGATCTCTAGAAAGCCAGACTAGATGATCATGATGGTCCCCTCTGGTCTTAAAATATTTGGCTATGTCTACACTACAAAAAGTTAGGTCAACTTTGTTAAGTCGACTTAATAAGGTCAACTTTAAGTCAACTTAAAGTCGACCTTATTAAGTCAACCTAACAAAGTGGTGTCCATGGACGTGGACTAAGTCCACTTTGTTAAGTCAACCTAACTGCCCTTAGGATGACTTAACAAAGTGGACTTAAGTGTCCACACTGGACTTAGGTCGACCTAAAGAAGGGTTTGGTCGACCTAAGGAGGGTTAGATCGACCTACCCAGCGGTTCTTAGTAAGTCGACTTAAGCTTTCATTAAGTCGACTTAAGGAGTTTCTCAAGTTGACTTAATGAAAACCTGGTATGGATGCGGCTTTGTTTATGTTGACTTAAGCATCCTTAAGTCGACTTAATTTGCAAGTGTAGACATAGCCCTTGAGTCTATAAATCAGTACAATATAGAGACATGCATACATTACCAGCTCTGGAAAACAATCTCTTGAAGCGGTCAACTTCTCTAAGTTATGGGCTCAGGTCTACTCAAGATGTTTACAACAAAACAGGTGATTCTAGCATTACCCTAAATTTACACACCAGTTATCACTTTTTTAAATCTAGTTTTGAACATGGTATTACAGAAGTCTGCAAAGCTTAGAGACACCTGTCCCCAGTACAGTCTGCATGTTGGTCAAGAATCAAAAAGATCATTTTCTGATCCTGTCTTTTTCGTATGTCTCTGTACAAGGCACTGAAATGATAACACTTCATATTTTTCCTTGGTTAAAGAGCTGAACACAAGTAAAAAGTATCCTAGGAAAATCTTAATATGAATATAACTCCCAGGTATACAAAACTAACAGAAGTTTCCAGATCATTGCAGGCCCTGGTTCTTATGGGGGACTTCAATTATCCTGACGTCTGCTGGGAAGATAATACAGCAGTGCACAGGCAATCCAGGAAGTTTTTGGAGAATATTGAGGACAACTTCCTAGTACAAATGCGGGAGGAACCAACTAGGGGCCTTGCACCTCTAGACCTGTTGCTCACAAACAGAGAAGAATTGATCAGGGAAGTAGAAGTAAATGGCAACCTGGGCAGCAGCGACCATGAGATGGTAGAGTTCAGGATCTTGATCAATGGAAGGAAGGAAAGAAGCAGATCACACACCCTGGACTTCAGAAAAGCAGATTTTGGCTCCCTTAGGGAGCTGATGGGCAGGATCCCTTGGGAAGCTGATCTGAAGGGGAAAGGTGTCCAAGACAGCTGGCTGTATTTTAAAAAAACCCTGTTAAAGGCACAGGAAGATAACATTCCGATGTGCAGAAAGAACAGCAAATGTGGACGGCGACCAGCGTGGCTTAGCAGGGAACTCTGCGAGGAGCTAAAACATAAAAGGGAAGCTTACAAGAACTGGAAGCTTGGACAGATGACAAGGGAGGCATATAAAGATATTGCTCAGGACTGCGGGGATAAAATCAGGCCAAAGGCCAAAGGACAATTGGAGTTGCAGCTAGCAAGAGATGTGAAGGATAACAGAAAGGGGTTCTATAAGTATATCAGCAACAAGAAAAGGATCAGAGGTGGTGTAGGTCCCCTACTGAATGGGGCAGGCATCCTCGTGGTGGATGATGTGGAAAAGGCTGAAGTACTCAATGCTTTTTTTACTTCAGTCTTCACAGGGCGGGCCAGCTCCCAGGCTACTACACGGGGTAATGTGGAGTGGAGAGGAGAGCGGCCCTTGGTGATGGAAAGTCAGATTAGGGAACACTTGATTGCAGAGCCACTGGCCATTATCTTTGAGAACTCGTGGCGAATGGGGGAGGTCCCAGAGGATTGGAAAAAGGCAAATATAGTACCTCTCTTCAAGAAAGGAAAAAAGGAGGATCCGGGGAACTACAGACTGGTCAGCCTCACCTCAATCCCTGGGAAAATCATGGAGCAGGTCCTCAAAGAATCCATCCTGAAACACTTGGAGGAAAATAGAGTGATCAGGAACAGTCAACATGGATTCACCAAGGGCAAATCGTGCCTGACCAACCTGATTTCCTTCTATGATGAAATGACTGGATTTGTGGATGCAGGAAGAGCCGTTGACGTGGTATACCTTGATTTTAGCAAGGCTTTTGATACGGTTTCCAACAGCATTCTCGTTGGCAAGTTAAGGAAGTATGGGTTGGACGAGTGGATCGTAAGGTGGATCAAAAACTGGCTAGATCGACGGGCTCAGCGGGTAGGAATCAATGGCTCGATGTCTGGTTGGCAACTGGTAACGAGTGGAGTGCCCCAGTGGTCGGTCCTGGGGCTGGTTCTATTCAACATCTTCATTAATGATCTTGATGATGGAATAGACTGCATGCTTAGTAAGTTCCCAGATGACACCAAGTTGGGGGGAATGGTAGATACTCTGGAGGGTAGGGACAGGATCCAGGGAGACTTGGACAAATTGGAACACTGGGCTGAAAGAAACCTCATGAGGTTCAACAAAGACAAGTGCAAAGTCCTGCACTTAGGACGAAAAAATCCCATGCACTGCTACAGGCTGGGGACCGATCGGCTAAGTAGCAGCGCTGTAGAAAAGGACCTGGGGGTTATGGTGGACGGGAAGATGAATATGAGCCAACAGTGTGCGCTTGTTGCCAAAAAGGCCAATGGCATATTAGGCTGCATCAGTAGGATCAGCAGATCGAGGGATGTGATAATTCCCCTCTATTCGACACTGGTCAGGCCGCATCTGGAATACCGTGTCCAGTTTTGGGCTCCCCACTACCGAAAGGATGTGGACAAATTAGAAAGAGTCCAGCGGAGAGCAACAAAAATGATTAGGGGGCTGGGGCACATGACTTACGAGGAGAGACTGAAGGAAGTAGGCTTATTTAGTCTACAGAAGAGAAGACTGAAGGGAGATTTGATAGCAACCTTCAACTACTTGAAGGGGTGCTCCAAAGAAGAGGGAGGTAGGCTGTTCTCGATGGTAACAGAGGACAGAACAAGGAGCAATGGTTTCAAATTACAGCTGGGGAGGTCAAGGTTGGATATTAGGAAAAACTTTCTCACTAGGAGGGTGGTGAAGCATTGGAATGGGTTACCTAGGGAGGTGGTAGAATCTCCATCTTTGGAGATTTTTAAGGCTTGGTTAGACAAAACCCTGGCTGGGGTGATTTAGGGGGAGTGGTCCTGCTTTTTAGCAGGGGGTTGGACTAGATGACCTCGTGAGGTCCCTTCCATCCCTATTATTTTATGATTCTAACATTTTACCAGATATTATATATAATACAGGCCTCGACAAATATATGTTTCTGGTCACCATGGCAACCAGTTGTTGTAGCTTGTTGCCTAGTTCCACTGCAGAAATGAAATGGAGGAGTGCCCTCTGGCAACCAAAAGTAAAATTGCTGGCACCTAGCTGTAAGGCAGTTTTGTCCACCCCATATAATATTAATACTGTATATGATATTGGCTAAGACCATATTAACACAGACCTTACAGACTTTCACTTATCTCTCCATCCATGTTTTGCAAGCTGCCTTGTTCCAATCAGACCCTTTGAAGATTCATTGATTTCAAGGCCAAAAGGGATTGCTTTGGCTTCCTGTATAGCATAGGCCATATGACTTTGCTAAAATAATTCCTAGAGCACATATTCTAGGAAAACACCCAATCATGATTTAAAAATTGTCAGCAATGAAGAATCCACCGACAACGCAGTAAGTTGTTCCAAAGATTCATTACTCTCACTGTTAAAAAAGCACACCTTATTTTCAGTCTAAATTTGTCTAGCTTCAACTTCTAGTCGTTAGATTATATGTTATACCTTTGCCTGCTAGACTGAAGAGCCTATTATTAAATATTTGTTCCTCATGTAGGTACCAAGGCTGTAATCAAGTTACCTCCTAAGATTTTCTTTGTTAAGCTTAATAGATTAATGTTTTTTCTCAGTATAAGCCATGTTTTCTAATATTTATCCAGTCTTGTGGCCCTGTGCTGAACCATCTCCAGACTATCAATGTCCTTCTTAAATTGTGGACACCAGAAGTGGACAGAATTTTCCAGCAGAGGTCGCATCAGTACCAAATACAGAGGTAAAATAAGCTCTCTGCTCCTATTTGAGATTCCCTTGTTTATGCATCTAAGGATCTCATTAACCCTTCTGGTCACCACATGACACTGAGAGCTCATGTTCAGTTGATTATATCAACCATGACCCCTAAGTCATTGTCAGAGTCACTGCTTACCAAGATAGAATCTCACACTTTATAAGTATGACCTATCTTCTTTGTTTCAAGATGAGATGGAAATAGGAAACAGATGGATGAAAATCTCAAGGTAAGGATAAAAACAGTAAAAAAAAAAAAAGGGATGTCATGATAGGGATCTACTACAGACCACCTCACCAGAAAATAGGTGGATGGGATTTTATTTTTTTAAAACAAGTAACAAAATCATCCAAAGCACAGGACTTGGTGATGATGTGGGACTTAAATTACTCAGACATCTGTTGGGAAAATAGCACAGCAGGGCACAGATCACCCAACTAGTTCTCAGAATGTGTTGGAGACAGATTTTTTATTCCACAAGGTGGAGAAAGCTACTAGGGGAGAGGCTGTTTTAGATTTGATTTGACAAATAAGGAGTAATTGGCTGGTAATTTGAAAGCAGAAAGCAGCTTGGGTGAAAATAATCATAAAATGATAAAATTCATGATTCTAAGAACTGGTAGGATGGAAAACAGCACATTAAAAGATAATAGATTTCAAGAAGGCAGACTTTAGCAAACCCCAGGAATTGGAAGCTAAGATCCCATGGGAAGCAAGTCTAAGGGGAAAAACAGTTCAAGAGAGTGGCAGTTTTTCAAAGAGACATTATTAAGGGCACAAGAGCAACTATCCGACTGTGTAGGAAAAACACGAACTTCACTGATGTTGACTATGTTACTCTTTCAATTACTGCTAACCTTTCTGATGAAAAGTGAAACAGAAAGGCATATAACATTTTGGCCATGGCTGCATGTTCTATTATTGTATTTCTCTTCTCGTTGCGTAAATGGCCTTCCCTCTCCTTTCTCTTCCTCTTGCTTCCAATGTATTTGTAGAGTGTTTTCTTGTTATCTTTTATGTTTCTTGCAAGTTTAATCTCATTTTGTGCCTAGGTTTTCTAATTTTGTCACTGTGCTTATATTGTTTGTTATTATTCATCCTTTGTAATTTGATGTTGTTTCTAGTTTTTGTAGGTCTCTTCTTTGAGTTTCACATCATTGAAGATCTACTGGTTAAGCATGGTAAGAAATATAAGTACACCCCATCCATGACCCCATGAAGTTGTGGGACAGCCTCATCATCCTTATCCTTACCTCCTCACGTTTGCTAAGGTGGCCATCTATAACACCAGGGAGAGGATGTTGGTTGAGGAGGTGCTCTGTGACTATGGGATCTATTTCCATTCCTCCGTCCACTCACATACCCAGGCAGAGTTTCTCTGGGCCAAGTCTGCTGACTCCTGAGCTGTTTCTCAGAAGCAGTGGATGCTGTCTGGGGCTCTCTATTTGGTATCCCCTTTACATTCCCTCAGTTTAGCTCTTTGACCCTCACACCTAATCCTGTTTTGTTCTCCCCTGAAATTAATTGAATACCAGGCCCAGAAGTTCCTCCCTTTAGTCTGGAGGGGGAGCTTTAGCCATTGGCAGGCTTGTATCCACCCACGTCCCAAAATCGAAATTGTACCAGTTGGACTGAAATTTTCATTGGCAAGTTTCTCATTCAAGGTGATTTTTTAGAAAGTTTCAGCTAAAATAGTTACACCATTTCTTAGAGTGAGAAGAGAGAAATACATTGTTTTGTACGTGTTAAGAAATACTTACTGATATTTTTTTGAAAAGCTCTTGCATTTCCAGGCTTTAGCACAGCAATTGGGAGTCAATGGGAGCTGCACTTTGAACATGTAAAGTGCTGTATAGTACTAAATACTCTGAAAAATCAAGCCCTCGATATCTCAAATTGGGCACCCAAAATTAGTAGACACTTTTAACACTTTTGGGCTTTAATCTCTGAGCCTCAGCTCTCCATCTGTAAAATGGGGAGAATAACCCTTCACCTCAACGAGGTGTTGTGAAGAAAATTTCATTGGTTGCTGTGAAGGACTCAGATATTATAATGATGAGTACTACAAAAACATGCATGAGAAAATTAACAATTCAGTAGTGCAAGACTTGGATGGTGTGTGGTAAATAAAGCACAGGGCCACACACTGAATAATGACTATAAAAAGAAATATTAAAGCAGGGGTCGGCAACTCCCAGTATGCATGTCAAACCTGGCACATGCACCAATTTTGAGTGGCATGTCATGCCGCTTCTACTCTTCCCGCTGGCCCCACCCCCCAGTGGGCTCTGAGGTGACAAGAGTTGTGCGCACGCCGCAGCTTCTGTCCTCTGCTGGCTTTGCCCCCCACTGGGGAGCATGGTCAGCAGGGAAGAGGATCCGCAGTGCGTGGGGCTCCTGTCCCCTGCTAGCTCTGCTCTTCCCCTTCCCCTCACCCCCATCCCCTGCTCAGGAGCATGGCCAGCAGGGGAGAGGAGGGAGGAGGAGTCCTTGTCCCCGCCCCCGGCACTGGACTTCCAAAACCTCCAGCAACCAGAGAGGTACCTAGTCTTGAAATTTGGCCTCTAGCACTTAGCATTGGTTGTTTGGTAGCACTGCCATTGGATACTCAAATCTTTAAGGTATGAACGAGGCCACGTTGTTTCAACAGCAGATTTTGAGAAATTGTGGAAACATGGACTCCTTTAGCACCCATAGGAGAGCTACAGAGTTTGGTTTAGCTCTCATGGTGCTCAGGCACTGCAGATAAAGTGCTATGCCAGTGACATTTCTGAGGAGGAGGTGGAGGTCGAGGGGAGCCCTCTGGCTCAGCCACTGCTGGAGACTCCAGAACCCAACCTGGAGACCTGAGTGGTCATGAGGCTGTCTGACAAAGGTGCTGCCTGCCCGTTGCCTGAACTCATAGAGGGGAGGCCTCATATGTGGCTAGGGAGTCTCCCTCGAACAATCTGAACTGCAGAGCCATGTTGCATGTAAATAGGGTATAAAAAACTGTAAAGTTGGAAAAGTCCCTTCAAAAGGATCAGGCAGCACAGGCAACACTGAAGAGGTTTATTTACAGTACTGGGAACATTGAACAAGACAGTTTCAGCTTCAAAATGGAAATAACATGGCAATTGCTTAAATGAACTACTGCTTGTTTACTGGTTTAAACAGGTTTTCTAACAGTTCTTTGTTTCCTTTGGGAAAAACAACTCTGTATATGGTAAAAGGATCAGGCTGGTGAGAGGGGGTGGTCTCGACAGGTAGGGGAATACTAACTTCTGTATAAGGTAGGGCGGGGGGTCGGATGGGTATGTGACATCAGGCAGGGAAGGGTACATGACAAAAGACAGTCTGTATGCTGTCTCTCTGGGCACCCTCTAGCCATGAAGCCTAACATGCTTGCATGGATATTTTATTCTAACAGATTCCCTGCTGTTTGACATATCGAACCAGTAAGTGAGATATGGTCAATATTTAAAATATTCAGATACATGGTTAACTTTGTGTTTGAGGGTGAGGGGTGGGAGGTTATAGGTAAGGGGAGAGGTATAAGGAGGGCGAGAGGTTGAAGCAAAGGTAACAATAGAGATGGCATTAGTAAGCATATATTTGAAATAAGAACACATGCACACAGATAGAAGTAAGACCAGGAGGGAAACAGCAGCAGCAGCTATCTGCAGAATGGCCCATCAGGTGATGAAACTGTATGTTGGACCAGAAGCAGGATCTTCCAGGCAGGTCATAATCTGGTTGGAGTTGAACCTTTACGCGGCCTTTGATGGTATTCTTATGGACGGTGGCAGACACAGAGACAGCAGGAAGGACCACTTTAGCCAGCATTTCCTTGTCTAATTGGACAGAGGTATTCTCCGGGTATAGGTTGCCATGCCACCAGAGAAGCCTTGCCATTCCAGGAAAGATGCAACTGGGTGGATGGATGTCACCCAGAGTGAAGGAACTGGTGATCTGCAGGCACATGAAGGAGTTGGCAGGACACTGCAGTGAGCCATAGTTATAATGAGTTGTTGTGGTGATAAAGCACCACTGTGTAGCAGATACTTGGACCGCAGCCTCAGGTTGAGAGAGAACAGTAACAACCATAGGGGAGGAGGCACTTAGAGGACAGAGGGTGGAACAGGAATGTATAATGTAGTCAGCAATCTCTGTACAGCAGTCCGAGGTTGTCTCAAGCATGCCATCACTGGGAGAAAGAGATATATAGCCCAAAAACCCCACTCTATGGACAGAGCTATTAGACACATAACCGACAGATCTAAAATGAAATGAGGAAAGAAAAACGGGTGGAAATAACAAAAGGGTATACATGAAGGAAATTAAGAAAGGGGGTTGAAGAGGGTTGGGGGAAGAAGGGATGCAACAATTAGCTGAATAGATACATTTGCCAGGTGTGCAAGTGTGGAGGAAGAGAGGGTATGGGAAGGAGGAAAACTGAGGTATATGTCCAACATGTCTTCTTTTAACATATTAAATAAGTCATGAGCTAACATATCACAAGCATGCCCTCTGGATTGAGATTTGGTTATATTAACTATAGCATCAGAGGACTTTTTAATTGCTGCTTAAAAACCATTTGTAGCTGCATCAGTAGCAGTGATGGCATACAATAAACGAGTGTTGATATGCTTCAGGTCTTGGGTAGTCTGACTTTTGACCCAAGCATTGTATGATCTATCCACTTCAACATTAAACTAATTCATTATTAAATTTGCACTTTCAAACATTCCCCCAGCAATACCTAGGGTGCTTCGTTTTTGTCTTTTTACAGCATCGGAGCAGGCAGCATGTTGTTGCATTAATAATTTTAACTATTTTATAGCCATTGTAGAGAATTAGGGTAATCAAAACATACATTTTGTAAGGGGACAGTAAAATTAGACAAGCTGAGAAGCATCATTGCCATAAGGTTTTTTAATATGAGGTGTGTTTTTAGCTACCATTTTTAGTATGCTTAAAGATCTTTAAAAAAAAAAAAACTATGCACATTACAGATATTTATTTTAATAATTAACAATAAAAATTGCATCAAATTTATTACAAGTGGACATTTATATCCTTGGAGGTCTGGTAGGATAAATTTGTAAGGACTTTTTGCTTTTGTAAGGGTTGACCTGTTTTTAAGTATTAGAAGCAACTTGTTTTTAACCTTTCTTCTGTGTTCATTATCTGCAGCCTTTTTTGTTACCATCAATAGGCAGTTTTTTATCAGATAGATAATTTGACACCACTGGGCAATTCTTTCTTTTTTCCCCTTTGAAATTTTGAAAAATAAAATTTAAACTTTTTTTTTAGTTCCCTTCTATGCTTTTAATTGAGGAATCACACCATTTTAACCATGCCTTGTTTTTCTTTTGACAAAATCAAAAATAACAACTTGTTTTTTTACACCTGGTATACTGTTTGTCTGGCCTCCTTCACAACATTCACTGGCCTTATTTAAAAACGTAAAGTACAGTCTTTACCTTTCCCAAAGGGGTAGCCATGTTAGTCAAGTTCAGCAAAACAAACAAGGGAGTCCTGTGGCACTTTTAAAAACTAACAAATTTATTTATTGCATGAACTTTCGTGGGAAAAAATCCCACTTTGCCGTCTGACAAAGTGGAATTTTGTCCCATGAAAGCTCATGCAATAAACAAATTTGTTAGTCTTTAAAAGTGCCACAGGACTCCCTTGTTTGTAGTCTTTACCTTTACCTTGTTTTTATTTGGGGTGGGGGGAAGGTGTTGGATTTTTTTTTCCCTTTTGTTTGCTTTGATTGTTCTTAAAGCATGTAGTGATCTGAAAAAGAAAACACAACCTTTACTGGATTCTTTTTGAGCCATTGCAAGATATTAATAAAGTAGTAAAGTTGGTCTACACTAACTCCAATTACAACATACACTGCATATGTCATGGGAAAGTGCACGTTCCTTGTATGGCTTATCTTTATGACATTATACTGACTGAACATACCAATTTTATAAGGTGTAACTTTTTGTGCTTGCCAAGTTTCCATAAATTGGAAGTACAAGTACAAATTTTTGTGTACTTTTATCAAAGTGATGATCTGATTGCTTAGGGCCACCTTTAGGTTCAGTTTTTAACATTACTTTTCTGTGCACCTCCCCACTGCTGTTATTTCAGAGGGATCACTTTTTTTTGCTGCAGTTCTTATTTGCTATTTTGGTTACCAAAAAAGGGATTCTGAATTTTAATTTTTTATTCTTTTGTTTTTAGCTGCCTCAAAGCATTGAGATCCCCCTTAAGGCTTGAATGCTGAATAACAAAGCCAACTAGTTTACTTGGGTCTGGCAAAAAGTGTGTGTCAGTTTTGCAACTTTTCAGAATGGAAGATTCAAATTAATTTTTAGTGGCATTACTTACAAGAAATGAACAAAACAAAAAGGATTTACAAACCAGAAGTATTGGTTTAGATTCTGAAAACTTTACATATTTACACATTTTTTTTGAACATCCCTTGTACTGCTGTAATTTGTTTTTACAGATCTGTATAGACTACACTCTTTTTATACATTGCAGGCAGTTACGTTCCAGTGAAAACCCCTAAGATTTTTAGTAATTTTGACTAAATTGTCCATTTTCAAATGACTTAAATCAGATTGTCTTTTTGCCTGCAGCAGTCAATTACAGTTATTTACATATTTACAGACCATTTATTTGGGAAAAGGACCCATTTTTCCTTCAGAATGGCTGCAAAGAAACCAAGAATTTTCTTTTTATAATGCTTTTCACAGCTTTTAACTATCCCTCTAAACTTTGTAGTATTCACATCTCACCTTTCCTTAAATCAGTTGCTTATCTCACAAAAGGACACCTCCATCAGCCCAGATATTACCATTTCCAAGTATGCTCAGGGATCAGAATTCACCATGCCTGTGTTTATTCCTTCCTTTGTCTCCTGCTACAATGACCTTCCGGGCTCCTATCCAAGCATATTTTTTTCAATCTTTTTACTACATGCTTACTGCTGGCTTGATCCTGCTGCTTTCCTTGCAAAACAGTTCCTTTCCAAGGGCACAGAACTTCTTTTATGCCTATTTAGCAAGAAGGCTGGGGTCCTCAACTAGCTTCCACCCCTCCTGGTCCATTTCTCATGCTTTCCTTCCATCCGTCCTTTATCATAGCCTTTTGAACCTTTTATGTTTTCTTTTAGAAACTCAATGATGCTCCCTCCCATTGAGGACATCGGGGTACCCAGGGGCAAGTCTCACGCATTGTCACCGAGCTTCCTGCCAAACACCCTTCTCTGTGTCCATGGGGATCCAGCCAAGTACACCCTCTCTATGCAGAGGGTGCAGCCTCCACTTCCTTGTGGTTCCTGCAATCCTTGAGTCCTGGCCAAGGACTCCCACCGATTAAGTACACCGTCTCAGTGCTTACCAAACATTGTCCAATGCTAGTACTAGGAATTCTTTCAACCTTTTAAAAAAAACACAATGCCCTTCAGTCCTCTTGTCTGTGTGCCTTTTGTGATGTTCGTATTGTAAGTAACAAGCTTAATTGTAGCCTCCACAGACACTTAACAAGCATTAATAGTCTCCACAGAAAACCAAAGAGAAGCCCTAATCTCCTCAGGACAAAGTAATGTCTTAAGACAAAAGGATGTCTGGCATAGAAGTTCATCAGGAATGTAAAATCAACATAACCTGTTTACCTCTAACTTTTAAACTCTTGCTTTCTTTACGCATGCTTAATGAACTCATAAATATTACTTTTACCACCCCTGAAGGGGTCATTGCTCATTATAATGGTCATAGGATGTATGTAGCAGGGGGGGAAAACATGTTATGGGGATGTATGTAGTAGGCGGATTTGGAAGACTGTAAAGTCTCTTGTTCTGACCCAATTGGAACAAAGAGGAGGGATCTTGCGGCCGGGTATAGGCTTTAAATAATGGTAAAATTCAATTCAAAGGTGTGCCTATTTACTATGGACACCCTCTTTTTGCAAAAAGCAATTAATAAAGGTAGTGCTGCTTGAATCCTTGTTGGTTAATTGTTTAAGTTGTCTACCACAATTCTGGGGGCTCGTCCGGGATTTAGTGACCTGTCTTCGAGGTGCTGTCACTGAGGATCTGAAGGGAGACGCGTCCTGTTGATTTCAACGGCCGGAGGGTCTTCAGCGTCAGGCCTGGAGCACGGTCCACCGGACAAGGGATTTTTATAGCCAACAAGGTGAAGCAGACAGGTTAAAATAATAGGCACCGGTTAAACACAGCAACCAGGCAACTTCGTGCATGAACCAAGGTAGGAAAATGACTGTCTGAGTACTCCCTTGGTGGTTGAATCATTGAAATTGATTAACAGTGTGTGATCTGTTAAAAGATATTTCAATGGGTTATTGGAGCTGATTGACAGTATGTGTGAGACGTGTCCTGGACACGAAGCGAGTGTGGAGTCTTGATCCACGGTTCCGTTTCCTCGCGAGAGGCACGGCCGGAGATAGGCGAAGTGGATAACACATCTGTTGAAAGACGCTCCAATGGGTAATGTAAGAAGTAAAATAGGTGCCGGGAAAAACAAGGGAAAAGGTGGAAAGGATGTTCCTAAGAAAATTAGCATCCCAACTGACAGTCCTCTGGGGGTAATGCTAAGATATTGGGATGAAACTGAGAAAGTATTCTGGGTTCGAGTCCCAGAAGGAAAATTCCAGGGTTCAAGTCCCGGTGGAATTTTACAGCCCAGAGTCCAGGTTCAAGTCCTGGAAGAGTGGTCTGCTGGGCCCAATGGGAAATTCCTCAGGCATTGTTTGGGGGACGCCCCTTGCCGAGGTGTTAAAAAATTAAAAAAGGATAGATGGGACAACAGGTCTATCCAAAAAGCATGCAATAAATCTCTGCAGGGAAAATTGGCTGGCATATACTGGGAGTCAATGGCCCCGGGAGGGATCATTCTGAGAGCCAGCTTTACAGGCTCTCCGAAAGGTCCTAGAAGATCAAAATCCCAGTCAAGTTAAGTATTAGTATGTGTGGGATAATTGGGCATTTGCAAAAAAAGAAATTAAGCAGGAAGAAAAAGCCAGGAAACTTTAAAGGAGTACTCTCCCCCCCCCCCCCCCCCGCTGCCGCTGTGCTTGAGGAAAGCATTCCTCCCTATGCTCCCCCGCTCTACCCCCCTCCCTGTCCTGTCATTAACTCCTCAACTCCCGGCTGTTCCTTTAATCGCACCTCTAGAAGCAGTCCCTTTATGTGACTCTGTGGGAGATGTTGTGATTTGTCATGTTCACAGACCTTGGCAGCCTGGAATGTTAATCAAGTGGTCTAGTAAAATGCCCAGATTGCACAAGGATGCAAAAAAGGCTAGCAAAATGTTTAGAGCAATTTGTTTGGATAATAAGGCTAATTGGCAGGATGTTAATGTCTTGTTAAGAAAATTGTTCCAAAAGGAGGAAAGACAGCAGATCAAGGCAGAAAATTTACGGTGGTCTATGAGTAATTACCTAGGAAGGCTAAAAGAAATGTTGGAGCAATTTGAGGGAATGGCTGGTAATGGCTGGAATAAGAAACAGGCTGTAGCATTATTTAATCATTGAATAAGGTTTTGCAAGTAGCAATTAATGTGTTTGATGGCAGAAAGGATAGAAAGAAAGAGGAAAGTGGGAAGGAAGAGGAGAGTATAACAGACAGGACAGGTAAAAGTGTGTCAGAACAGGGGTGGAGTGCAAGAAAGAATCCAGGCAGGGTGTTACCGATGTGGAAAGCTGGAACATTTTAAGCGTGATTGCCCTGAGCTTGGAAGGGAGGAACAGATAGTTTCAGTGATGAATTTTGAGGAAGAATAGGGGGGGTCAGGGGTCTTCAAATTTACGGTCCTACCGGGAGCCCTTGATAAATTTGAAGGTGGGACAATGAGGAAAAAATGGCAAAACTTCGTTTGTATGAACAACTACAATTGCAGGAGATGAAAGAGTCTGCTGAGGAGAGACGTCGTCAAAGAAGGCAGGAGATGGAGGAGGCATACAGACAGACAGCTTGTCTAAGGCAAATAGAGGAGCTGCAGATGATAGAAGCTGCTGAAAAGAAAGCCCAGGAATGCAGAAAGGAGAAATTGGAAATGGAGGCAAGGCTTGCCAAACTTAATCATGAAAGTCCAGTGAAAAAGGAATGCTCTCCTCTTGACAGTCTTTGGGAGGAACTCTTTCCAATTTCTAGCAATTTGGGTATGATTAATGGTGATAAAGTGAATATTTGTAACCAAATGAATGTCTTAGATAAACCTCAAAAGGAAAAGGAATGTAAATTTTCTGTGTTACCTAAAGTCAATGGGGAAATTTGTGAAGTGGGGGTGCATGATTCAAAATTATCAGTGTTTAACCAAAAATGCTGTGACAGGGAAGAAAATGTCTCTAGCCTTAGGACTGTGAAGGATAGCAGCTTGCTAGTTCAAAAAGGCAACTTGTCTACTAAAGGAAAAACTGAATCTAAATACCTGTCCGTTAAGAAAGACAGCCCTCTCTCCCAGTGTATGTACACAAATATCCAGAAGGACTGGGACTGGGAGCAAAAAAACTTTAAAGGGTTTATCTGGGAAGGGCAGCAGTTTATCTGCTAGTACAGTGTGTGTCCCTAATATACTGTCTGTAAATAACAGGGAGCAGAGAGGTTCTAAAGGTGTGTCTGGAAAAAACAGCAGTGTGTCTGCTGGCAGAGAGTTGGTCTCTAAGGAGTTGTTTGTTGTGCCAAAGGTGGTTCTGGTGTCAACTGAGACTCAGGAAGGGCATTTTCCTGAGCCTGTGCCTGCTGGGGGTGATGACTTGCCCATAGAGGAAGACACCCCAACCTCCAAAAGTTTGTCTGGGAACAGCCCTGTGTGCTGGGACAATGAGGAGGGGATTTCAAGCTGTGTGAATGTGGAGAGTGGAGGTTTTATTTCCAGTTTGCTACCTGAGGGACAGACAGAATGTGCCTTTCAGTCTGTGCTGACTGGGGGGGGTGCCAATTGTCTCAGAGTTAGTTCTAAACTTAGCTGAGACCCAGAAGGAGTCTGTTGATATTCAAGGAAACAGTTCTTTACAGAAACCTTTCTCTGGTCAGGGAAAGGGCAGAATTTCTGAGGAAAAGAAGTTGGTGCTGGAGACATCTCCCAAAGGAGTAAGGTCTCCTGATGGCTTTTGCAAGCAGCAGTCTGCTGCAACAGGGGGGTGTGGAGGTGAACTGATTGGGTTATCTCAGGATGAATCCCTTTCTGCAGTAACATCCAGCAGACTGTATGTTAAAAGATTTGTTTCAGATTCTGACTGCCAGTGTTCCATCTCTAGATGAGTTCACTGATTTGGTTTTAGAAAAATCTAGTAGAGATACCTTAAAAAAGGTTCCAGAGGGAGTGGGAATTACTGGGGAGCTTAAATAGCCCTGTAGCAAAGTGGCTGTGCTTAATCAGTGTATTGGAGAGACAGTAATGTTAAAACCTGACTGTCTCCATAAGGCTAACTTTGTGAGTGAACAAATGATGTCTCAGAGTCGGAGGAGTAATTGGACAGCTCAAGCTATAGAGCAGAACAGCTGTGTAGTTGATATCTTGGACATGCAAAGGGAAGCAGACCAGCTTTTACCCCTGAGTGCTTTGGAAATATCTTGGAGTCTCTGGGTGGACTCAGATAGATCTAAGGCCATGTGGAGTGAGAGTTTGGGAACAGAACATCAGATCCCCGTTTGTGAGATCTTAGTTTGGATGTTTAATACATCTTTGAGACAGATTCCAAACTTAAAATTGGCCATGGTGAAAAGTTTGGACGTTATTAAGCAAGCTAGTGTGTGGCTTAAGGAAATTTACCTGATTGACTGGGGTGGGGAAATCTGCCCAGACTCAGAGTTGTTAGCATGGGAGGCACACCTAGCTGGAGAATGGATCAAGTTACAGAGCCCAGGTTTCAAGAGGCCAGGAAAGACAAAAGAGGGAAGGAAATCTTATCCTGTGTATGTAAGAATGGGGTTCACTCTGGAATATCCAAACCCCAAGGACGTAGTCAAATTAAGGTCCTATGTTACCAAGACCAAGGAAATAAACCAAAATCAACCTGTTAAGTGTTCAAAAATCCAAGAGGGCATTGAACAAACTGCCCCACTGACAAACTATCTGTGTGTAAGACCTAACAAAATGAATTGTAAACACATTTGTGCTAACTGGATGTCAATGTTAATGCTGATGTTAACTTTTGTAATTGATTTGTTACCCAGGGATGAAAAATGTATCCAATGCTTGTATGTTGTAAAATCTTTAAAATTTGTTAAAAGCTGTAATGGTATACAACCAAGTTTAACCCTTTTGTGATGCATTCAGCAGTGTCTAGGTGACACCCCTTTCTGCATCACTCTGACGGTGGGGGTGTGACGCTGTCAGGATTTAAGGAACCATTTATGATATTATTTTGTATTAATATTTTATGATTGTTATAATCCATAGGAACCATGCCATGTTTGGTGTCAATGGAAAGGTGGTAATTTGTGGGGAATGATTGTATAGTTTATGTGCGGGATTTGTATTCATGTTGGAAGTTAGGAATATAATTGTTATATTTTAACTTGTGTAAGGCTGGGGAAAATTCCCCAGACTAAATGTCTATCCAGCCGTTGTCTCCTTAAGGGCCTATTAAGGAAGCTCCTCAGATAACAGGATAAAAAAGAAAACCTGTTGAGCCACTAGGACTTAAACATGTGACTCAACTCCAGTTTGATTGGAGAGAACTGCACACAGCATGAAGAAGGCCAGAGGTGATAAAAGGCAGCAACTCCAACTCCATCTTGCTTTTCAAGTCCTCAGTCTACAGCCAACACCCATCTCTGGAACTATTCCTCTGAGACTGAACAAAGGATTGAGGCCCACCCTAATGCTGGGTGTTTACCAGAGGTACAAGCCTGCAAACTGCTTTTCATGAACTTTAAATCATTTGTATGTATGTGATTCGCTTTGACCCTTTAACATCTCTCATATTTTGCTTCTTTTCTTCTTATATTAAACCTTTAGTTGTAGTTGCTAAAGGATTGGCTATCAGTGTGGTATTTTGGGTAAGATCCAAACCTATATTGTTCTGTGTGCTGTGGCTGGCCCTTTGGGGTCAGGAGAACCTATATCTTTAAGGGACCGTGCAGCTAAGTGGGAGCCAGAGGAGCTGGAGTGCAATAAAGGGACCTGTTTCTATTTTGGGCAGATTTCTTGGTACCCAGTGTGGGGAACCAGAAGCCTGGTTGTGACTGATAGGAAGACTGGTTTAAGTACCACCCATCAGTGTGTGGGGAGTTTGGCTCCCGGTTTTGCAGCTTGCCCTGATTTTTGCACGTCCAGGAAGGTATCCCAGGAGGCCCCGGTCACATTGGCGTAGTCTTGGCAGGATCCACAGAACCAGAACATTTGGGTGTTGGATCAGGACCCCACACTATTCCTAAATTTTATATTTGATACTAAAAGTGTTAAAGGTTAAAGTTGGTCAGAATAAGTTATTCACAGTCAAATGAAGCAATCAAGTCAAAAGACCAAAAAGGTAGACGGAGTTCTTACTTTAAGAAAGAAATGGCAAATGTTAAAACAATCTTATAGCATAACATAAACAGTTTATACACATCTGTATTGTGTAGGCCTACAAAGGTATAAAAAAAGAAAAGTAGGGATTGTAAGTAACAAGCTTAATTGTAGCCTCCACAGACACTTAACAAGCATTAATAGTCTCCACAGAAAACCAAAGAGAAGCCCTAATCTCCTCAGGACAAAGTAATGTCTTAAGACAAAAGGATGTCTGGCATAGAAGTTCATCAGGAATGTAAAATCAACATAACCTGTTTACCTCTAACTTTTAAACTCTTGCTTTCTTTACGCATGCTTAATGAACTCATAAATATTACTTTTACCACCCCTGAAGGGGTCATTGCTCATTATAATGGTCATAGGATGTATGTAGCGGGGGGGAAACATGTTATGGGGATGTATGTAGTAGGTGGATTTGGAAGACTGTAAACTCTCTTGTTCTGACCCAATTGGAACAAAGAGGAGGGATCTTGCGGCTGGGTATAGGCTTTAAATAATGGTAAAATTCAATTCAAAGGTGTGCCTATTTACTATGGACACCCTCTTTTTGCAAAAAGCGATTAATAAAGGTAGTGCTGCTTGAATCCTTGTTGGTTAATTGTTTAAGTTGTCTACCACAGTATTAAAAAGGTATACCAAGGGCAGTGTCCCAGGGAGTCCCAGATTAAGGTGCACACTAGAGGTGGTAAGTATAAAAATTACTCAGCTCTATCCTTAATTGTGGGGGCTCTCCAGGATTCTGATTGGTACCCTGCTCACTGCACCGAATTGTAAATTTGGAAAGGTCTGTTCAAAAGGATCAGGCAGCACAGGCAACACTGAAGAGGTTTATTTTGTGTAATGGGAACACTGGACAAGACTCGACTTCAAAATGGAAGTAACATGGTAATTGCTTATATAAACGTGCTGCTTGTTTACTGGTTCGAACTAGTTTTCTAACGATTCTTTGTTTCCTTTGGAAAAAACAACTGTATATGGTAGAAGGGTCAGGCTGGTGAGAGGGGGTGGTCTCGACAGGTAGGGGAATACTAACTTCAGTATAAGGTGGGGGGGGTCGGATGGGTACGTGACATCAGGCAGGGAAGGGTACATGACAAAAGACAGTCTGTATGCTGTCTGTATGCTGTCTGTCTGGGCACCCTCTAGCCATGAGGCTTAGTGTGCTTGCATGGATATTTTATCCTAGCAGAACCAACCAGGGCTTTGTATATATCTCTGTATATGTAAAGCAGGAGTTTACTGTTCTTTGTGTTCTGAAAAATCTCTTAATAGCTGGAGAATGCCCAGAGAACCTGGAGGACATTAAACCAAGGCACAAGCTGGTGTTTGCTCATTCCTGAGACCAGATGTTCAAGAGAATACTGAGAGGAAAGCTGAGGATGGCTATATGGCTTTACGTAGTACAACAGACATGGAGCTACCTGAGGCCAGTGCTATATTTAAAATTCTGGTTGAACTAGTTATCTCAGTGTGAAAAATTCACCCCTGAGCAATGTAGTTAAGCCAACCTGCCCCTGTTCCCTTACCAGTGTGGACACTATATGGTTGATGGAAGAATGAAGTGCTATGCTATTATCTCTGTTGGCTACTGAACGGGCTAAGGAACAGTATCAAATGTGCCTGGTGTTAGCAGTTACGCTGACCAAAACCACAGTTTGGCATGTGTGAGTAGTGGTCTCTGGACGAAGCTAAGAGAGTGGCGTTGACTCTGCTTAGGGTCCTATCTGTCATTAGTTTCCTCTCTGAAGACGTCGCAGAGGTGTGGTGCAGAGGCAGCTTTCATGAACAAGAGGGCTATGTCTACACTTACAAATGCTAGTTCGAAGTAGTTAATTCGAACTAACTAATTCAAACTAACTTTAGTTAGTTCGAATTAAGTTAATTTGAACTGGCATGCCACACTGGAATTGTAATTCGAACTAGCCATGTCCATGCAGGGCACTTGCTTAGTTCGAATTAGTCAGTTGCAGGAAGGTCAATATGCCAATTAGTTTTGAACTGAGCACTTAATTTGAACTAACATGGCCACATTGGACTTAGTTCGAACTAATTAGTTCGAATTAACAGTTAGTTCAAACCAAGTACTCAAATTTATTAGTTTGAATTAAGGAAGCCTTTAATTCAAACTAATGAAAGCCTAGTATGGACAAGGCTTTAGTTAGTTCCAATTAAGTTTCCTTAATTCGAACTAATTTGCAAGTGTAGACATAGCAGAGGAGGCTTTGAGGTAGGTGATTGTGCAGAGGTGACTGTTGCAGAAGCCAGAGAGGGCAGCACTATCGCTAAAGAAACCTGATGAAGGCCCCGCTACCCAGCAGTCTAAGTGGTCATCACTTCTTCTGTGTCGTGCGGTAAAGCCCAGACCAGGGTGGTCCTTCTTCAAATGTCTGCAGACAGAGCTGTGCAAACTCTGGACCCCACTGACTTCAAACAACAAACCAAGTGGGAGGGAGGGGGGCAGGAAAGGGGCTTGTGCAGTGAAGAAGTGGAAGGAGTGAAGTGGCTTGTGCAGGAATACATGGCTTTATGGGACACTCGCATCATGAGAGGAGAACTCTGTTTAAGACTGTTCTTATTTTATTTATACTCTCTCTCTCTCTCTCTCACACACACACACACACACACACACACACACACACACACACACACACACACACACACAAAAATATTGATAACTAATTATTACTGGCTTTCCCAACATCTGTCTCTTCTGCTCAGCCCCGTAATAGGTGGCTTACCCTTGGGCCAGAAAGCCTTAGGCTACGGCTACCCTGATTATAAGCTGAACCCCACCTGTGTGGACTGAGACAATTCAACTACAAGAGGCTGCAGGGTTGAACAGGAGAGAACTGTTTGTGAACACAGAACTGGAATAACATAACTCTTCCAGGTTAAGCTGATGATGAATGTGCAATTGAACAGAAAAATGAGATGAATTTAAACTGGGTCTCAGGAAACCTGCTAAAGAGAGGTGGATGTGTGGTGGTTTGTTTTGTTTGTTTGTTTGTTTTTTGACTGTCTCCAAAAGCTCCATCGCTAGGGATATTAAGAAATCTCTCAGTGGTACTTATGAGAAGGAAAGTTGTGGGAGAAGTTCAGCAACTTCTTTTTATTGGTTTTCACCAGAGGTCATGTTGGAATATACTTGCATAGAGTAGATATCAAGATGAGGCATTGTCAGCTGCTGCAGAGCTCCCTCCGCCTCCCCATAAAAACATGATTTAAATAAACAGATCACATGCAGTAACTCAGGACCAGACGATATTCTCTAAATAGTTCTCTACAGATTATAGATAGGTGTGACTGAGCAATGCACGAACATATAAAATGTATTAGGAGGCTTGAAGGTAATCAGTGCTGTAGATTTCTTTTGTTTGTTTCTCTTGCTCATGTGGAATAATACCTTACTCTATAAATAGTCCTTTTTTACCCACAAGTTGTTACACTTATAAAAGAGAAGAGCAGTAGGGTCTTATTCAGAGGAACAAGGCAATATGCTACATTTATTGTGACTACGGAAATCTCAAAAAGCTATTCTCTCTGCACACACACATCCATATGTTCTGCAGGCAGAGTATAATTGCCAGCCCATGCATTGCTCCAATCGATCCACTGGCCAGGTGGATTGAACGTGAGTGGAGAATCAGTCGTGAATATGATGCTCCTTGATGTTTGAAGAAAGAACTCAAAGTCCTTATCTTTTCATCTATCTTTATAATGGTCCGTTACTATTCAAATCCCTGGATCATGCTGCTTTTTTAATCTGGTGTGATCATTAATCACCCATTTGTGTTGCAGGCATGATGACTTCTGTGTTCTCTCACCCTTTGTCATGTTTCTGTCCTGGGGTTATCTCTATTTTGGGGTTATCTCTTGTTTTTATTTTTCAGCCATCTGGGTAGTAAAATGTTGTTATAATAAAGTCTCTTCTCTCCCTTTTTTTGCTGTGGAGTTTTAGGGCTTCCTTCTCTCCACTTTCTTATCACACATAGATACCACATTCATTCTTCAACCAATTTGCTAATTTCTACTTTAAGAAAGCCAAATGGTTATACTAACTTAAAGCACAGTCTAAAGAGAAACAAACAAGGAGTCCTGAGGCACTTTTAAAGACTAACACATTTATTTATTGCATGAGCTTTCATGGGAGAAAATTGCAAGTGGGATTTTCTCCCATGAAAGCTTATGTGATAAATAAATGTTAGTCTTTTAGGCTATGTCTACACTTGCTAAAATTAGTTCACATTAGTTAGTTCGAACGAACTAATTCGAACTAATTTTAGTTAGTTCGCATTAGCTTAATTCGAACTAGAAAAAATTAGTTCGAACTAAGCAAGTGCCATTCATGGCACTTGCTTAGTTCGAATTAGCGATCCCCATTCATTTCAATGGCCCGTTAGTTCAAACTAAGAAATTAGTTCGAATTAACATGGCCACATTGGCTAATTCGAACTAGTTAGTTCGAATTAAAGCCTTACTTCTGAAGCCCTATTCAAACTTATTAGTTCGACTTAAGGAAGCTCTTAATTTGAACTAACTAAAGCCTAGTGTAGCCATGGCTTCAGTTGGTTCGAATTAAGCCGCCTTAATTCGAACTAACTTGCCAGTGTAAACATAGCCTTAAAGTGCCATAGGAGTCCTTGTTTGTTTTGCCGAACTAGACTAACAGAGCTACCCCTTTGAAACTAATCCAAAAGAAAATATATTCTTAAAGGAAGAAAATGCTATAGTGGAATTTTCCATCAACATGGGTTCCACTTGAATCAATTAACACATGCTTCTTGATATTACTCAAGCAATTCACATTCAACAAAAGGCTTTTCAGGATGTTCCCAAAAAACTGTAAATAAAACAAACGAGTTTCAGAATAAGGCCATGTACACACAATCACTTTATCGTGCATTAACAGTCGTTACCGCGCGATAACAACAACAGTGTACACATGTGCAATAGGGCTCTTGCGCCTCAACAGCCCAGTTGTAGCGCAATACAAAAACCACCTCGATGAGGGTGGTAGCAGTTAATGCAGAACAGCTGTTGCGCCTTTCGACTCTGTGTACGCTTACCGCGCAATGATTGGCCTCCGGAAGTGTCCCAGCATTCCAAAGTCATCCTCTCTGGTCTTCCCCTCACCCGCTCTGTGGCCGTGACGAAACAGTCCCCGCCCTGTTTCGATTCCCGGGATTTTCGAATTTCTCCTCTGTTTCACTTCCATTTCTCTTCCTCGTGGAGTGGAGTGCAGCTCTGATCTTTACTAGCAGTGGCGGCCCATCGTGGAAGACGTGCACCCATTTGGAGCACGGCAGAGGTGCTGGACCTGATCAGCATCTGGGGAGAGTCTGCTGTGCAGGCGCAGCTACACAGCAGCAGGTGAAATTTCGATACATATGGCATAATTTCTTGGGCCATGTCAGAGAGAGGTTATGATAGAGACACTGTGCAGTGCAAATCAGAGGTGAAGGGGCTAAGAATAACCTATCACCGAGCGAAGGAGGCAAACCACCGTTCGGGATCAGCACCTGCTACATGCAGGTACTACAAGGAGATCGAAGCCATCCTCAGTGGGGACCCCACAACCACTGCAAAGAGTCCTGTGGACACATCGGCCCCCCCTCATCCACTGAATGCCAGAGCCGAGCAGGATGAGGACGTGATTGATGAGGAGGAGGAGATGGAGGATGACCTGGAGGAAAGCGCAACAGCATGTAGCCAGGAGCTCTTCTGCACCCCCACTGAGATGTCCCCCCAAGACATGAATTGCAGCATTTCCTCTGAGGCAGCAGAGGGGGGTTCAGGTAAGTTTCTCTTCCGTGCAGCTATGGCTCTTGCTAAAAAATCATTGTCTGGGGCGGGGGTGCTTGCTGTCTCAGTCCCCGCTGTGCATGCTCTTTACTATGCAGTCATTAGAAGTGCATTAACACAAGCAGTGATTGTCAAAAAATCATCTGTATTTAGGTCAGTAAAGGTTTCCTCGTTGTACCGCCAGAGCCTCCTACTCAGGTTAGATGGGATAGCGTATGTGTCTACGCTCCCGTATAAGGATACTTGGCCTCGCCAGCTGCAAAGCACAGCCCTGGGAACCATGGCAGCACACAATGCAGCAGCATACGGTCCCGACTGGCATCCGGTGGCATGTAGGATATGTACTCTAGCTGTCAGGGACACTCTGAGGGCAGAGATATTGGGTTCCATCTGTGTGCCCTGTGCAGAATGTTAGCCCCCAGTAAGGTTTCTATTAGGACGTACCTTGTCCACTTCAGCAAAGCATAGGATGTTGACTGCCCTGTACCTTCCAGTGGAATGTGCTACTGGAAGGTTACAGTGGTTATCTAGGCTATGTATTAACAATAGCTTTATTATTCTTTTTTTTATTAGATGCGACCATCACAAGGCTGGTGTCTACCCCAGCTGACCGCATGAGAAACATTCGGCGGCGTGCTCGAAGAAACAAGGAGGATATGTTTCAGGAGCTGTTGAAAACAACAGAGGTATCCGCGAGGGAGGATCGAGCCTGGGAGAGAGGAATCCCAACAGAGGAGGCAGAAACACAGGGACGAACTGATAAGCGTGATGAAGGAGCAAACAGAACTGCTCAAGAGCATGATTGCTTTGCAGTCCCAGGTGATTAATGTCCGGGCTCCACTCCAGACAGTTCAGCCGTGTCTGCCTCCCATACTCCGTAGTCCTTCAAAGCATTTATTTGAAGGCCACCCGTCCTCCTGGTATACTGCAACATCCAGTCCCTCACAGAGCTACTTTTTAGAGACCCGCAGCTACACCCACCTGTAACCCCTCCAACCCCCCCCTTTTATCTTTTAATAAAAACAGTAACAAAAAAATTGTTTGTACACAGTGAAAATCTCATAAGGTGCACTTGCTGCGTCCTTGAAGTGAACTACGGGAGGGCATCATTGAAATGTTCCCTGAGTGCCTCCCTTATGCGAGCAGCTCCTCGTTGGGCCCCCCTAATACTGCTAGTGGCTGGCTGTTCGTATGCTTCCTCGAGGCACTGTGCCTCCATAGCCCAACCCGGGGAAAACTTTTCTCCCCTATTTTCACAAAGGTTATGAAGGACACAGCGCAACGCAATCACAGCAGGGATGTTGTCCTCGTCCAAGTCCAGCCTCCCATACAAACATCGCCAGCGCCCTTTTAAGCGGCCGAAGGCACACTCCACAGTCATTCTGCAGCAGCTCAATCGGTAATTGAACCACTCCTTGCTGCGATCCAGGTTCCTGGTGTACGGTTTCATGAGCCATGGCATCAGTGAGTATACTGGGTCTCCGAGGATGACTATGGGCATCTCCACATCCCCCACAGTAATTTTTTGATTTGGGAAGAAGATACCCCCTTGCAGCTTCCGGTACAGTCCAGTGTTTCTGAAAATGTGGGCATCATGCACCTTTCCCGACCACCCAGCATTGATATCCGTAAAACGCCCCTTGTGATCCACAAGTGCTTGCAGCACCATGGAGAAGTAGCCCTTCCTGTTTATGTACTCGGTGGCGAGATGGTCTGGAGCCAAAATCGGGTTATGTGTGTCATCTATGGCTCCCCCGCAGTTAGGGAATCCCATGGCAGCAAAGCCGACCACAATCTCACGAATATTGCCCAACATCACCGTCCTCCGTAGCAGAATGCGATTGATGGCTCGGCACACGTGTGAGAGGGCTAATTCGATGGTGGACCTCCCGACTCCAAACTGGTTTGCAACCGACCGGTAGCAGTCAGGAGTCGCCATCTTCCAGACAGCAATCGCAACACGCTTCTCCACGGTTGGGACTGACCTCATGTTGATGTCTTTACGTCGCAGGACAGGGGCCAACTCTGAACACAGTTCCAAAAAGGTTGCTTTCTGCATTCAAAAGTTCTGTACCCACTGCTCGTCATCCCACAGCTGCAAAACAATGCAATCCCACCACTCGGTGCTCGTCTCTCGCGACCAGAAACGGCTTTGCACCATGTGCAGATGATTGGTGAAGGAGCTGAGCAATGCGGTGCTGTTGCTCTGCAGTGCATCGATCAGCCCCTGCTCCTCGGTGTCCTTGTCTGATTTGGAGCTCATTGCGTACTGAGCAACCAGCCTAGATGTATTTAGAATGCTGAAGGCGACAGTGGAGATTAGAGCAGGATCCATGCTGTCACGGTTGTGATTGCTCGCAAGTAGTGTGTCACTACACTGTTGAAAATAGGCGCAAGTTGCTATTGGCAACGAGGAAGACGCAAGGGGAACACAGTGCACCACGGGAAACTGAGAGTTTACCCATGGTGCTTTGCGTTCCTTTCCTTCATCCCAGGATTCCAAGCGCCAGTTGAGGGAAAATTGAACTGTGGGATAGGTGCCCAGAATTCATTGTGCTACACCGCGATATTGCAGTGTATTCTGTTGCGTTGCAAGGAGCGACGTGTGTACACGTTCTCCCGTAATAAAGGTCACATGTTTTTTATAGCGTGATTGCCATGTTGTGCTTTAATCTGATCGTGTGTACATAGCCTAAGATATCCAGGATGTTTCAAACCTGGTTTAGCAAATAACAGGCAAAGGCCTTTAAGACCTATATCTTTCAGTTTTAATTATCTGCTTTGGGGCTACAAAGTAGCCCCAGCCCCACTAAAATCAAGGGGTCTTCTCAGAGTAAGAGGCTACATCCTGAGAACAAAGATAGGGAAGCAGGCCCAGAGAAATGCATAGAAAATTCGGATCACAGAAGCCTTTTCCCTCTTAGGGCAAAGGCAAATTACTTCAAAATACTAACAAGTGTGAAACAGATAATAAACTTGCACCATTCAGATTTGAATCTAGCCTAACAGAAAAGACAAGCAACTCAGTTATGTCTCGAAATTTCTGCCCCCATTCCATGTGATTAAGACATCACATTTTTTTCATTGGGTTCTTATCCCAGTTGGGCAGAGATGCCAGTTTCTTGGAGACTTCTCCCTTGATAGGCCAGCTCCAAGCCACAAAGAAAGGGACCAGATTCTTTTTCACTTGCATAGAGAACTTCTCTGACCACAGGTTCATCTTGGAAGGGTTGTCTGTGGGGATGTTAGACTTTGTCTGGTATTCATAGAAGAGCTGGATGAAGGGTTCCCAGCCAAAGGCTTCCTGCAGCTGAAGGGCATCAAAAAACAGCATTAACAGTCCATGATAGTCCCTTAAGGTTTGACACATGACAATGCACCTGATCACACTTTATGACTTTTAGTGACCAAACCTACAGTTATTGCTAATAACAAGCACCTCATGAATATTAAATGGTTATCTGATCACGATATCATTTTGGGGCAAAGCTACTGAAATTACATTTCATTGATCAGAGTGAGGTGTGAGGGTGGGAAGAGGGTAATGTTACAGTATATTTCTACTCTGAAAAGAGACTTTAAAAAAAAAAAGTGGTGGTTTGGGACTCCATGCTTATACAAATAAGCACAGTTTCAATATCCAGTATGCTCAGTTCACAAATAAAAAGACGTTTTGTTTATCTACCAGCTCTCCCACACCAGAGCTAGGTTCTATCTTTATGTATTATCACTGCCTTTAATAGATGTGCATGAGTGTGATCTATTGGAACAGCAACATCTCTGATACATAATTCATCTTTCTCTCTCTGAGGGCTTGCTGACTGTGCAGGACTAACAGGAGTAAAAATTTAGGGTTTTTTTATGAAAGTGTAGCAAAGCAGTGTGACCTTCCTCAGAGCATGCCCCTGATGGATGGGCTCGGGAACAGCAGGGCTCAGACCCTGGAAGCAGAGGGGCTGGGCTAAGACAGGAAAGGGAAGTATAAAAGGCAGGTTGAACAGCTCAGTTTGAGAAAAGTTACTGAAGAAGGATGCTTCTTCCCCTGGGCTGCAGCCTGAGTCTGACCCAGGCCCTGCCTCAGGGCACACTGATCCGTCCACAGGCCCAAGGCCCTGCTGGTGTTACCAGGCCTGGTGACTGGGAAGAGCTGTCAGAGGCTATGGACTGGGAAGGATTACCCAAATCCTGCAGCAACCCAGACAAGCTGCCTGATGCCTGGGACCTACCGGAACTGCCTGCGCCCTGTGATCCAGAGGGCCTGGGACCTATAGGAGCTTCCCAATGACAAAGACCCTGAGGGATTCCTGAACCTGTTGCCAGATGGCAACAAGGGGTTGATAGGACTTCCACTAGCCATTCATCCTGGGGAAAAGTGGGGATGACACTGGGGGTCGGATGAAGGAGTCCAGGGGCTGGTGACGTCGATCTAGCTGAGCGTGCTCTTGCAGCAGGGTCAGTATGTTGTGACTGCAGCCAGTGCTGGTTTACTCTGCCTAAGACCAGAGACTCTCTAAGGACCAGGGGCTACAGACTCCTTGCCAGCCCCAGTGACTGCTCAAGCAGCTGTGGAAACAGCTAATGGTTCTCCATTGAGTTGCTAGGACTCCGCCGAACCAAAGTGATTGGGATTGTAGCCTTCCTCAGAGCCTGGTGCTAAGGAAGGGCCTCCACACACTGCTGGATGGACCCCCAATCAGCTTACAGGAAGATTTTTTAAAAAGTACTTAGTTTTCTTAAGATGCTAATAGGTGACATTAGAACATTCCACTAGGGGCTCATCTGTTTTTAGGCATCTAAGTTCCCTTAAAAATCTATACCTTAGTCACTAAAGTGAGGGACTGTAACTTTGCCTGCATATATGAAGTATGTCTTAGAGTTTGAAGGTGTCATTTTTTTTGCACAGATCTTTTTCAGAAACATTTTAACCTGCATTATTGAAGGTACTAGCATACGTGTATATGTCACTGCCCTCTATTAGTCTACTAGACACACCGCAGTATGTCTGTAATTCTATGTATGTATGTTTTCTTCTACTGATCTAAGGAGTGGGAAGGACCTGAGTTTTGAGGGGCAAAATTCTGAGTTCTCTCCTTCTACTGTCTGCTTCTGCTTGTGGCAAATACAAAGGAGCCAGCATCCTTTAGAGTCATTCGCATTGAGACGCATTCTGATGACTCTCTCTGTTACCTGCAGGTAGGTCTCCAGTGCAGTCCAGACATTCCAGTCATTTAGCTGGGCTCCTTTGCCAAGGTAATGGTTGATTCTCTTCTTGCAGCGCTGCATCTGTAGCTCTTCATGGGCTCTGACCCTGGGGATCCCCAGCACCTTCTCATGCACGTAGATGGACCACAGGTTGCAGGTGGCTTCAGTAGTATGAGGAAGGACTTCCCAGCCTGCCCTCTGTTGGTTGTGTCCCAGTTCATGTATGGGACCCCAAAGGCCATTCACTTGCATGTGTTTTATGTTCACCAGCTCCTTTACTGAGTCCAAATGGCACATGATTGGGTACCCAGAGTGCATCCAGCCTGTAGGGAGACAGGACCAGCAGTCAAGTTGAGATCTGAGCTCAAGAAAGTTGTTTTGTATTTTTTAGAAGTGGGCAAATAATTCATAAGGATGAATAAATCCAACCAATTTAAAGCCCTTGTTGTGGTCCTGGATTACCCTCTGGACGTTTCGTCAAATTAATTCCGTGTCAGTTTCACTGGCTGAATACTGTTAACAGTAATTTCAATTTCTGCTAAGATTCATGTGTGCCTTTCTGAAATTTGCTTGCTGTGAACTTTGGTGACAGTAAAACAGAGATGTAGGTGGCAATCACAGCCAAGAAAGGCACAAACACCACCAAAGAGAATGCATTCAAGAAACAAAGCAGATATTTTAGAACTTTTTTCTTTTGTCTTGCTCCTAGATCTAATGATCTATTGTATTTTAGCATTTTTTTACCGTGTTCATTATACAGCTCTTTAGAAATAGATGGTTTGAGTTTCAGAGATGCTGATACCTTGGGGGGAAGGGAGGTGATTAAAAGGAGAGGGGGAGAATATGATTTAGTACTGATATTTAATTTCTTTCTTACACTCACTTTCAGCGTGGTAAAAGATGCTGGACCGACTAGTGTGATGGATAATTAATGAAAATCTAGTCACTGAATGGACAAAAGGGACCCAGCCTGGGCAGTGGCCGAACAAGCTCCTTAATTACATCCCACCTCCTCTCAATTGATTTTGCATTTTTGGAGGCACCACCCCTTATTATGACATCTGTCTTCATGATCCAATTTATTCTTGGCATATGATTCCTAACCCAGGGAACAATTAATTCTAATTATGATGGTTGTTTAGTGGTGTGGAGTATTGGGAACAGAACTGACATCCACCAAGCAATTCTGGATAGAGCACTGAGTCATCTTCAGATGCACTCTGTCTTGTAAAATGCTACATGCTCTGGCCCCACTCCAGCAAAGCACTAAAGGGTCAGCAGGAGAGTAGCCCCAATAAACTTAATTGTACAGTTGGACAAGGTTTATAAGTAATGTGATGAATTTGAGCAAACGGGAACTTAAGGTAAACATCGAGACATTTATAGTGGTGAGATCTACTAACAGAGAATATGGACTAGTCTTCTCCAAAGTAACCTCTATGGTTGGAGTCATTTAAAAATAGGAATGCGCAAAGGGCTAGAAAGGATCTTGTAGGCCAGGTAGAGGTGGTTGAATAACATTTGCTGAGTTACAAATCTGCTGAAGATTGGTTCACTAATGCCTAACAAAGACAGTAATGTTATTTGCTAATCTATTTGATATTTAAAATAGCTGGCAGATACCAAAAGCAAAGAAATGGTGTTTGTATGAAGCATTTGCCAAGTATCAGAGTGGATATTCAAGCTTCTGAATGGACCATACAGGTCACCAGTGGATTGAATAAATGAATGTCTTCATCCGGACGAGTTTTTAACTGAATTAAAACCCTTATATATATATTTTCCCCTCTCAGGATTTTGACCAGCTCTATCTGTATAGAATAATTCTGTGGTGAAAGGGAAGGCTGCTGTTCTGTGAGTTGAGTATGACCAATTCCTTTTTCCCTGAGCCTAGAATAAACTGAGGCAGTAGCCGACAGCTTAAATACGTGTGCACCTGGGAGAGAAGCTTCACTATAAATAGTTACACTGTTAGCAGGTCCCATTGTATGAGCCACATTTTATGTTTTGGTATAAATATCCACAGAGGTTTAAGTGATTTTTCTAAGGTGTCATAGTGAGAATGAGTGGAAGAACCAGGATTGCAATTTAAGTGTTCCTGATTCCCAGTCTCCAACATAATCTTTTATACCGCAGTGTCACTCTGTTGCCTTCTATGACAATACACCATATTCACCAGCTGAGATTTGAACATCTACTACAGTCCTTTCTGGTTGGGGAAACTGGGCTGGTGTAGCTGCCAGTCCAGCTATAGCTGTCATAATCTGCTCCCAGAGGGTCAGCAAAGGCTCTGGATATTTTATAGGACGGACGCTGTCAGCAGACACCATCAAGATGATATTTTCGATAGCTAGTTCTGCCCATGGAGCTGGATAATGACGGACACAAGTCAGCCACTGGCTTTTAGATGTCTTTCCTGTGTTAGAATGGAATAGAGATTAAATGCACAAATTCCTGTGCTTTGTTTCTGTGTCAGCTGGGTATATTGGATTTTGTTTTATATTTCAGTATAAATGTAAATACTTGGAGCCCTTGGAAGCCTTAAAGATGAGCAGCAGGTACCAAAATAATGGCATGATTTGATTTGTTAGTCTTTGTCCTTTTCCACCTTTTTGTTGTTGTTGTTGGCTCCTCTCAAAGATTGATCCAAAGCCCTTTCTAGTAAATGGAAGCTCTCCCACTGAATTCAGGGGATGGTGGATTAGTTCCTGTTGTATCTTTTCTCAATGTAGATTTTAAGCTCTTTGAGTCAGAAACTATCTCTGGTTCTGCATCTGTATAGAGTGAAGCAGAATGTGGCTTCATTCCTGACTGGGACTCTCAGGAGCTGCTATAGTACAAACTGTAATGTTCAACTTTTCTCTTTTCTAATTAGTGTCATAGTTAATAAGCAGAAATGATATAATAAGTGTATTTTGTATTTTAACATGAGGATCAATTCTACCATAATGTAAATCCATTAATTTTGATGGAATGTCATTTGTTTTCACCAGGGCTGACTTTATGCTAAGTACAAAAATGATTTTTTTTAAAACGAAATTTCATTCTCAGGTTAAAGTGCATTCATAAACCAGGAAAATCACTTTGAATAGATCAGAACAATATGTTTGAAATATTACCTATAAAATGATTAGTGATATTAATCTGTGAGATAACTTGAGGCTCTGTGTATTCTAGTAACACTCCATTGAGTTCAGTGGTAACGTGCACATACAGCAGCTCTGAATTTGGCCCTGAACATCTATAAGAAATCTTAAAACACCCTGAAATTTTGTTATATTCATCTAGCTGTACTGACTAAACTCATAAGTCTATGATGTCCTCTCCCAGATAGAAGAAGGCTAAAATAGACCTTGCTCAGTGGTGGCATAGACTTGAAACAAGCAACGTGCAGAAGACAGTTGGTAGCTGCAGGGAGTGAAAGGGACAATTACACGATTATAAGAACTGACTGAAAGAAAACTGAACAAGTAGAGCCCTGCGCGGATACAAAAATGTGGTTCCAGAACCGATCTGCAACCGCTTAGTGTTATCTCTATCCTATCCGCATGCCATGTTTTATGTGTATCCATAACTGCATCTGCAACTGAGCTTGGTCTCACAGTAAGCATTTTAGCCTTTGATTGGCTCATTCTGCACATGGGTCCCACCCACTTTTTCCTTTTCTTGTTTGCAGTTCACGCATTGTGCTGTCAATCAGAATTCCTTGGCCACCGATGAATCTTTGCTTGACAGCATGGCATGCAAACCGCAAACAAGGAAGAAGTGGTCGGTGAAGACATGGAAAATGAGCCAATCAAAGGTCAGCATGCTGACTGATTGACAGTGAGCAGTGGCTCTCCAAGTGCCAGCCTGCTATGACTGAGACGCTGATTGGTTGGGCTGTTATTGGCTGGAGCACTTCCTTGTTCCCCTGTGTGCTACTGAGGCAGATCATAGCAGCATCTGCAGTATTTGCATGCTGGGCAGATAAAAATAGAATCCACATCCACAGGCCAAGCTGCAGCAATGGGGCTGCAGATATCCGCCCCTGCATGATGCGGATACCTGTGGATCTGCAGGGCTCTATGAACAAGTTCAAATCACAGATAATTAGAGGTCCACTTTTGTGTGTCTCTTCAAAATCAGTGTCTGTAGCAAAACTGCCTAAGAAAAGATGAGCAGCCCATTCACCAGCATACTCACCAAGCTGAAAGAAAGGAACCTGAATGGGCCCTTCTACAGTGATGGGCACTTCCCCTAGCTGCCTGTCGTTCGGCACTATGATGTAAATGAGACCACCCCAGGGAGAGGAGACTGACATCTTCTGATCTCTGATATCATATCTGCATATCACCACAGGAGGGTGTTTCAGCTGCTCTTGTCTGCTGAGATCATCAGAGTGACACCCAATCTGCACCTGGAAATGAAAAGTGGCTTGGCTATAGGCAAAATTTGAGCTATAGGAAAAGTCTTAGCTATAAACAAATGGGAGCAACAGAAAAATGAACTTAAAAGAGGGTTCTTTAAATATTTATGCAAAATGGAACACTCAGAGAGCATGACTACCCTCCCACCAGAATATCCCACAGGCCACTTGTTAGAGCGCTGCACTGGGGGGTGCTAGATCCATCCCTATTCCCCTGTTCACCCCATCAGGCAGAGAAGAGATTTGTACCTGTATCTCACTTACTGGGTGAGTGCTCTAGTCATTGGGCTAAAAGCTGTAAGATGGGCACAATTTTCCCCCTTAAGCATACCTATCAGATTGTACCCTACAGGAAAGAGAGGAGATTGAACAGAGGATCCTGTACGTATCCTTCTTCGAGATGGGCTGCTCACATCCATTTTGACATAGGTGTGTACATGCCGTAGTGCATGGTCTTCCAGAAAGCTTTTTGCCCGTAGCCTGTCCCCACAGGGTCAGCAGCCATCGGCCCCTCGAGTTCTGTGCTCAGGCCATGGGACATAGGTGCCGCTGACCCTCCCCCCTTCAGTCCCTTCTTTTCACTAACTTTGAAAAGCAGGGATGGAGGTAGGGTAGGGAATGTATGTGAGCAGCCCATCTCAAAGAAGGACACTTACTGGTAAGCAATCCTCTGTTCTTCGAGCTCTGCTCACATCCATTCTGATATAGGTGACTTACAAGCCTTACATAGGATGGTGGGTGGAGTTCCAATTTTCCCACCTGCAGCATGGTTCTGCAGCCGAAGGCTGCGTCATCCTTTGATAGTTGTACAATGGCATAGTGTGATGTGTTAATGTGTGCATGGAAGACCAGGTCGCTGCCCTGCAGATCTCCTGGATTGACACTTGTGCTAGGAAGGCAGCTGATGAGGCTTGCGCTCTAGTGGAATGAGCCCTGACTGAGCTGGGCAGAGGTACTTTAGTGTGATGGTAGCACTCCTTGATGCAGCTCGTGATCCATGATAAGATGAGCTGTGATGTGACTGCTTGATCATGCGTTCTGCAACTGCTATGAAGAGCTGTGTCATCTTCCAGAACAGTCTCGTCCTTTTGATGTAGATGGTGCGGGCCCTTCTGACATCTAAGGTATGCCACCTCTGCTGGTTCTCTGCTATGTGTGGTTCAGGGAAGAACACAGGGAGGAAAATGTCCTGGTTGACATGGAAGGGGGACACCACCTTTGGCAGGAATGCCAGGTGTGGGCTCAGTGGCACTTGTCCTTAAAGAACACAGTATAGGGCGGTTCAGAAGCCAGGGCCCTTATTTCAGAAACCCTCCTGGCTAAGGTGATGGCCATTAAGAACGATACCTTCCAGGACAGAACTAGGAGGGAGCATGCGCTCATGGATTCAAAAGGAGGGTTCCATCAGTGGTTAAAGTATAATTTTCCAGAGCCCTCCTAATCTCTGGGCCCCCTTCCTGTATTGTCCGGGCTCTCTACATGCATGTGCGGGCCCCAGCCTAGGTATGCAGTTGCAACCACTTCTCAGTACCATATGCATTGGTTATCACTCCATAAAAATATTTTTAATTTTATATGGCATTTATGTCTATAGCAATTATTGTCACAAACTAGCAAACACTACATAACACAATAAGTATTGTGATCTTTATATTCCCAATATGCACATTTCACTTCATTAAATGAAATGCCAAACTTGGAACACACAAATTTTGTGTCACTTTCACCAAATTCCAGTGACAGTTCTGTACTGAAATGTGATGACTGCTTCAACAGCAACGTTTAGATGTTTTTCTGAGTTTGGCAACAATCTAGCATTCATACAGTCCACTAAGGCCTGGTAAAACTGACATTTAAAAATTTCAATTTGCTTGCCAGTGTCCACAGACATGTTTACACATACACCTTTAAAGCAACCTCAGCAATCGACTCACAAGCCTCTTGGTAGAACTCTGAATCACACTCTCTACGAGCTATAAATACCTGAACTTGTTGACTTATCAACTTACTTGCTGTAGATAATGTTACATAAGACTTTTGCAATGCCAAGGACAGGTCTGCAAGTTCCTCCAGAGCATCAAGCATGAGACCCAAGTTTTTAACAAAAACTGGATTCTCCAGTTTTTTTGCCATTCCAGCAAATTTTGCTTTTTCTTTCCCTTCTAATGAGAAATGAGTTGATTTTTTTCCCCAAGAAGTGGCTATGGAGGGCTGCATATGACCACCAAACAGCTCATACAGGCTGCGTCTACACTGGTAAATTAAGTCGACTTAAGCTTGCTTAAGTTGACTTAAGAAAAATAAAGTCGATTTAATGAAAATTAAATCAACTTTATTAAACCTAGATTTAAGTAGACTTAAAGCTTAATTCAACTTTTTAAAGTTGAATTAAGCCAGTGTAGCCCTGGGGTAACCCTAAGTCGACTTAGGGCTACCCCAGGACTACACCAATGCCCTCCCTGCCGGGGGGGGGGGTGCAGGGGGGAGCCTGGCATGCCCCCCAAAGGGCAGGGCATGTGGGCAGGGTGTGACACTATCTGGATTTAGGGAAGCATTTATGATATTATTTTCAATGGATATCTCATAAATGCTGTAATCTGTAGGAACTATGTCATGTTTGATATCAATAGAAAGGTAGTAATTTGCTGAGAATGATTATATAGTTTATGTCTAGGAATTCTATTTCGATTAAAAGTTAGGAATTTGGTGTTCTATCTATACTTTAACTTGTGTGATTTTATGGGACCGCCCCAGACAGGATGTCACAAACCATTGTCTCCTTAATGGTTAGGAATTTTTCAGGTAGAATGGTCCAAGGGAGTAACCTGATGAGCCATTAAGGACATAAGGAATATAAGATTTGTGTCCTTAGTGGCTCATCAGTTTACCCCCTGGGACCATTCTACCTGGAAAACATCACCACAGTATTGTCTGTAAGGACCTGTACTGTCCTTCCTCTGAGCAGGTCGAGGTAGACCTTGCAGGCTAGATGGACTGCCTTCAGTTCCTTTACGTTGATGTGTAGTGGTAGTTCCCCCTGGGACCATCTCCCCTGCGTATTTAAATTGGAACTGACTTGGAATGGTCAGCTCACTACAAAATTGTTTCTGTTCTGTGATTGTTCTGTTCACACATTTATCAACAGGTGTGAATAGGCCCCAACTGCTCTCTGAACTGACTTTGCTAACACTTGCCCTCCACCATCCTGGCCTGTGTATATATACCTCTCCTCTGTGATTTCCACTTCATGCATGTGACAAAATGGGTTATAGCCCATGAAAGCTTATGCCGAAGAAAATCTGTTAGTCTATAAAGTGCCACAGGACTCTCGTTGTTTTTGTCTGTAGAATGACTGCCAAATCAGACAAAGAATGTGGATGAGGCCAAGTAGCATCAACTAAAATGTTTACATACTAATGCGAGAAGCCTGGGTAACAAAATGGAGGAACTGGAGCTACTGGTAGAGGAAGTGAGACCAGATATTATAGGGATAAGTGAAACATGGTGGAATAGTAGTCATGATTGGTGTACCAGTATTGAAGGCTATGTCCTCTTTAGGAGGGACAGATATAAAGGCAAAGGTGGGGGAGTGGCATTGTATATCAATGAGGAGGTAGACTGTAGGGAAATTCAAAGTGATGGAACTAACAAAACAGAATCAATCTGGGTAAAAATCACATTGGGGGAAAAAAGCTACTAGAGTTTCTCCTGGAATAGTGCTTGGAGTGTGTTACAGACTACCGGGATCTGATTTAGACATGGATAGGGACCTCTTTAAGGAAGTTAATACTACTGGGAACTGTGTGATCATGGGAGACTTTAACTTCCCAGATATAGACTGGAGGACATGTGCTAGTAGTAATAAGAGGGCCCAATTTTTCCTGGATGTGATAGCTGATGAATTCCTTCTCCAAACGGTTTCTGAACCAACAAGAAAGAGGGTATGCCATCTTAGATTTGGTACTGGTGAGTAGCAAGGACCTCATAGATGAACTGGTTGTAGGGGACAACTTAGGTTCAAGTGACCATGAGCTAATTCAGTTCAAACTAATTGGAAGGATAAACAAAAATAAATCTGTGACTAGGATCTTTGACGTTAAAAATGCTAACTTTAGAAATTTAAGGGAATTAGTTGGGGAAGTGGACTGGATAGAAAAACTCAGGAATGTAAAGGTAGAAGAGGTTTGGAATCACTTCAAATCAAAGTTGCAAAAGCTATCTGAAGCCTACATTCCAAGGAAGGGGAAAAAATTCATAGGCAAGAGCTGTGGACCAAGCTGGATGTGTAAGCATCTCAGAAAGGCGATTAGGAGAAAGCACAGAGCCTACAAGAAGTGGAAAAGGGGAGGGATCAGCAAGGAAAGCTACCTTCTGGAGGTCAGAACATGTAGAGAGAGAGTGAGAAAGGCAAAAAGTCAAGCTGAGCTGGACCTTGCAAAGGGAATTAAAACCAATAGTAAAAGGTTCTTTAGCCATATAAATAGGAAGAAAACAAAGAAAGAAGAAGTGGGACCGTTAAAAACTGAGGATGGAGTGGAGGTCAAGGATAATCTAGGCATAGCTGAATGTCTAAATAAGTCCTTTGCATCTGTTTTCAATGAGAGTGAAAATGAGCTAATGGGAACGAGGTCATGAAAGTGGAAATTACCATACCTGAGGTAGAAGTCAAACTTGAGCTGCTGCATGAGACTAAATTGGGGGGGCCCAGACAATCTCCATCCAAGAAAAGTAAAGTAACCGGCTCATGAAATTACCAGCCCGTTAGCAAGGATTTTTAATGAATCTGTAAACTCATGGGTTGTACCATATGACTGGAGAATCGCTAATATAGTTCCTATTTTCAAGAAAGGGAATAAAAATGATCCAAGTAACTACAGGCCTGTTAGTTTGACCTCGGTAGTATGCAAGGTCTTGGAGAAAAAGTTGAAGGAGAAAGTACTTAAGGCTATAGAGGATAATGGTAACTGTGATAAAATACAACATGGCTTTACAAAAGGGAGACCGTGCCAGACCAACTTGATCTTCTTTTTTGAAAGGATAACAGATTTTTTAAATAAAGGGAATGCGGTGGACCTAATTTACTTAGATTTCAGCAAGGCATTTGATACAGTTCCACATAGGCAGTTATTAATTAAGTTACAAAAGATGGGGATTGATATGAATATACTAAGATGGATAAGGAACTGGTTAAAAGGGAGGCGATAGCGGGTCATACTGAAGGGTGAACTGTCCAGCTGGAGGGAGGTTACCAGTGGAGTCCCTCAGAGATCGGTCTTGGGACTGATCTTATTTAACCTTTTTGTTACTGACCTTGGCACAAAAAGTGGGAATGTGCTAATAAAGTTTGCGGATGACACCAAGTTGGGCGGTATTGCCCATACAGAGAAGGATTGGAATACCATACAGAAAGATCTGGATGATCTTGTAAACTGGAGTATCAGGAATCGGATGAAATTTAATAATGGGAAGTGCAAGGTCATGCATTTAGGGATGCATCAGTTGGAACGGACTGAGGAGGAGAAGGATCTGGGAGTACTGGTTGATTGTAGGATGACTATGAGCCGCGAATGTGATGTGGCCATGAAAAAAGCTAATGCAGTTCTAGGATGTATCAGGAGAGGTATTTCAACTAGAGACAGGGAGCTGTTAGTGCCACTGTACAAGGCACTGGTGAGACCCCATCTGGAATACTGTGTGCTGTTCTGGTCCCCCATGTTTAAAAAGGATGAATTCAAATTGGAACAGGTGCAGAGAAGGGCTACAAAGATGGTCTGTGGAGCAGAAAACCTGTCTTATGAGTGGAGACTCAAGAAGCTTGGCTTGTTTGACTAACCAAAAGAAAGTTGAGGCGGGATATGATTGCTCTTTATAAATACATCACAGGGATTAATATCAGGGAGGGAGAGGAATTATTTGAGTACAGTACCAATGTGGACACCAGAACAAATGGTTATAAACTGTCCATCAAGAAATTTAGGCTTGAAATTAGAAGCAGGTTTCTAACCATTAGAGGAGTAAAGTTCTGGAATAGCCTTCCAAGAGGAGTTGTGGGGGCAAAAACCATAACTGCTTTTAAAACTGAGCTTGATAAATTTATGGAGGGGATGGTATGATGGGATGGCCTATTTTGGAAATTGACAGATCTTTGGCTATGGGTGGTGGATATACAAGTGGCCTAAGAGGGGCGGGTACATGGGGTGGGTTCCGAGTTATTACAGATTATTGTTTCTTAGGTAACTGGCTCTTCAGATTTACCCACATGCTCAGGGTTTAACTGATTGCCATATTTGGGGTCGGGAAGGAATTTCCCCCCAAGGCTGATTGGCTTGGGCTCTGGGGGGTTTTCGCCCTCCTCTGTAGCACAGGGTATGGCTCACCTACCGGTGAATTCTCTATATCTTAAAGTCATTAAATTATGATTTAAGGAGGTAAATAATTCAGTCATAGGTTGGTGGCCTATTGCTGGAGTGTGTGGGTGAGATTTTGAGGCCTGCATTTTGCAGGAGGTCAGACTAGATGATCATACTGGTCTCTTCTGACCTTAAAGTCTATGGCTATGTCTACACTTGCTAAAATTAGTTTGAATTAGTTAGTTCAAACTAACTAATTTGAACTAATTTTAGTTAGACAACAGAGTCCTGTGGCACTTTTAAAGACTAACAGATTTATTTATCGCATGAGCTTTCGTGAAAGAAAATCCCACTTCATCAGATGCTTTGCAGATGGGAAACTTACAGAATGGGAGGAAATTAAATGCAGGGGAGTGTATGACATAGGATCAGGTCAGGCTGTAACAGCAAATCAAAATAGGTGTTAGGATTTAAACACTGGGGAACAGCACATAGAGTAGGGTGAGGTCAAATCACTTGTTGTAATGAGAGAAAAATCCATAGTCCCTGTTTAACCCCAAGACAACTGAGTCAAATTTGCATATAAGTTCGAGTTCTGCAGTTTCTCTTTGAAGCTGTGATTTGTTATTCATCTGTTTCAACACAGCTATTAACAAGTCGTCAAGGGAGTGAGCAGGGAGATTGAAGTGTTCCCCTATTGGTTTTGTAGTGTTGCAATTTCTGATGTCAGATTTGTGTCCATTTATTCTTTGGCGCAGAGACTGTCCTGTTTGTCCAATATATAAGGCAGAGAGGCATTTCCGGCACATGATGGTATAAATCACATTGGTGGATGAGCAGGTGAACGAGCCCTTGATGGAGTAGGTGGCTTGATTAGGCCCTGTGATGGTGTCATCAGTGTAGATATGAGGGCAAAGTTGGCAGTGTGGTCTGTTGTAGGGATATGTTCCTGCTTTAGTGTTTCTGTAGTATGACCTGTAGTTGCTGGTAAGTATCCTTTTAAGGTTAGGGGGCCGTCTGAAAGCAAGGAGAGGTCTGTCTCCCAAGGCTTGAGAGAGTGAGGGATCATCTTGTAAAATAGGCTGTAGATTTTTGATGATGTGTTGAAGAGGTCTGGCTTGGGGGTTGTAGGTGATGACCAGTGGTGTTCTGTTGTTATTTTTCATGGGCTTCTCCTGCAGTAGTTGACTTCTGGGTACCCGTCTGGCTCTCTCAATTTGTTTCTTCACTTCTGTGGGTTTGTACTGTAGTTTTAAGAATGCCTGGTAGAGATCCTGAAGGTGTCTGTCTCTGTCTAAAGGGTCAGAGCAAATGCGGTTATATCTTAGGGCTTGACTGTACACAATGGATCGTGTGGTGTGTCGAGGATGAAAGCTCGAGGGATGTAGGTAACTATACCGATCAGTAGGTTTGCGGTATAGGAAGGTCTTTATGTGCCCATCGCTAATTTGCACTGTAGTGTCCAGAAAGTGGATCTCTTGTGAGGAGTGTTCCAGGCTAAGTTTGATTATGTTGTGGAAATTGTTGAAATCTCTATGGAAATCTTCAAGGGCATCTTTACCATGGGTCCAGATGATGAAGATGTCATCAATATAGTGTAAGACAAAAGAGTCTTGTGGCACTTTTAAAGACTAACAGATTTATTAA
>ML686194.1:1860551-1880956 GCA_007922175.1 Pelusios castaneus
AAAGGAGCTGCGGCTCCCCCAGGGACAAGCCATGAAGGGCTCCCTTGTCCCCCCGCCCTAGGTCAACGTATGGAATAAGTTGACTTAGGGCGTCCACACTGGCTTAAGTCTACTTAAGAAGTCGACTTAAGCTGACCTAAAACTAGGTGTTATTTAGTTGACTTAAACTTTCCTTAAGTCAACTTAAGGAACAGCTTAAGTCAACTTAATAAAAGCTCAGTGTGGACAGGGAGTAAGTTAGGTCTACTTAAGTCGACCTAACTTGTAAGGGTAGACACACCCTGAGAGGGCACCAACCATTTTCCTTCTCATGTTTGGCTTCTTGGTTCTTGTTCAGACCCTAATTTATCACCATATATAGGATGAAGAAAGTATTTCCCCCTAGGTTAGATTTGTAGTGACTTTGGGTTTGCTTTTACCTTCCTCTGTGGCGTATGAGTACAGGCCACTTGCCAGGGTTATCTGGAAATATCTCACTGAATCATTTCCCTGTGACTGAGAGGGTGAGGGGCCTTAAGCACTGGTGCAGTTCAGTCCCACCCATAATAGTAATGGCACATAATAGTCTAGTGTCCTATGGGCTATAGTACTTTTGGCCTCATTTCGACTGTTAGGTTTGGTGTGTGGGTGATGTTGGTAGATTTGGTCAGACTTGATTATCTAGTGGTCCCTTCTGCCCAAAAATCTGACTCCACAAACCAGTATTTCAATCTGAGTTGTTGGCTCACAGCCTCCAACACAACCCTATATGCTGCATGTTGTTCAGTTGCATTTTCTGACAATGCATCGTACTCACCGGCTGAGATCTGAACATCTGCTACAATCCTTTCCGGCCGAGAGAACTTGGCTGGTGTAGCTGCCAGCTCAGCTACAGCTGCCATAATCTGCTCCCAGAGGAGCAACAAAGGCTCTGGATCTTCTATAGGACGGATGCTGTCAGCAGACACCGTCAGGATGATGTTCTTGGCAGCTAGTTCTGCCCATGGAGCTGGGTAGTGACGGATGGAGGTCAGCCACTGACTCTTTGATGTCTTTCCTGCATCAGTGTGGAAGAGAGAAATTAAGTGCATAAATCCTGTGGATATTTGGTTCTGTGTCAGTTGAGTATATTGGATTTCATGTTATACTCTATTATGAATGAAAACATTTGGGGACATTGGAAACTCTAAAGATGAGCAGCAGCTACCTAAGTAACCTCATGATTTGATTCCATTTGATTTGTTAGCCTTTGTCCTCCCTCCTCTCCTTTTTTTGGTTGTACTTGCTCAATAGTGGGAGTGGTCCTGCTTTTTAGCAGGGGGTTGGACTAGATGACCTCATGAGGTCCCTTCCATCCCTATTATTCTATGATTCTAGGAATAACTAATCCAAAACCCATTGTAGTACTAAGTAAATGGAATCCCTCTCCCACTGAATTCATTGGGCTGTGGACTGGTCCCTTGTTGCTTCTTTTCTCAATGTAGATTTTTAAACTCATTGAGAAAAAAAAATATCACTGGTTCTGCATTTCTACAATGCCAAGCCCAGTGAGGCCTTGATCCTGAAGAGCTACTACAGTACAAATAAATAATCAATTTAGATTTTTTTCCTTTTCCACCTAGTTTTAAACTGGCAGACCAAAATTATAAAATAAGAATTGTCTTTATCCAACATGAAAACAAGGAACTGAGGACCAATTCAGCTCTGATGTAAATCCATTAATTTCGATGGAATAGCACTTGTTTTCACCTGGGCTGTCTTTGTCCCAAATACAAATAAGAAGCACTGTTGATTCCTTTTTTATGAAAAGAGAATGTAACCATGAGATGAAAGCATAGTCAACTGTAAAGAAAATCTCTTTGATTAGATAGGAACAATATATTCAAAATATTATTGATCCACAAGTGATTAGTGTTATTAATTTATGAGCCAGATTCAGATGCAGTATGTCTTGTACCACTCCACTGAACTCCTGTGCACATGCAGCAGCTCAGAATTTCAGCCAGCCTTCTATAAGAAATGTTAAAAACAGCCCAAGATTTTGCTACCTTCACCTGTTTTCACTTAAAACTTGAGACTATGATCCCCTCTCTAATATTGCTACTTTCCATGTCAACAGGATTCATCTGCCCCCAAAAATTTTGAAGCAGAAGACATAAAAACTGGATGAGGGCAAAAAGTGCCATAATAGTTTCATCTTCTGTCTTTATCCTCTTCTCTGTTTTAAAGACTTGCTGGGAGCATTTTATGGCGCTATCAAAATAATCATTGTTCTTGCTCTAATGTCTGGTGAGAAACAAACAAACAAAAAATCAAATGGGGATAGAGACCCTGTTCTCTTTGATAGATGAGTACAAGATTTAGCAAATATCCAAATGACCAGGAAGAAAAAAGCTGAAGGCGACCTTTCCCAGAGATGGCACTAGATTTGAAACAAGTAGCTTGATAAAGGCAGTTGATGGCTGCAGTGAGTGTGAGAGAAAGACTCATAGGCTATGTCTACACTTAGAAATTTAGGTCGACTTTACTAAGTCGAATTTAAGTTGACCTTATTAAGTCGACTTAGAGAGTTTACACAGGACTCTTAAGTTGACTTAAAGCTGACCTACACTAGACTCTCTAAGTGGACTGGTTAGGTCCAGGGGGAGCCAAGACTCCTTTGGGAGCCTCATGGGGCTGGCTCTCCCCGAGACAGCAAGCCCTGGAGAGGTCCAGGGGAGAAGGGAGCACAGAGCACCCTTCTGGCCCGGACCGCTCGGCTCTCTTCTGGCCGGGACTGCACTAGTTCAAACTAAGCAAGTACCAGTTGTATGAAAGTCAATGTGCCGGTTAGTTTGAACTAAGCAGTTAGTTTGAACTAATATGGCCACATTGACTTAATTCGAACAAATTAGTTCAAATTAAGGATTAGTTCGAAGTAAAACCAGGTTTTAATAATTTGACCTAACTTTTCCTTAATTCGAGATAAGGAACTCCTTAAGTCGAATTAAGGAAACTCAAGTGTAGACGCAGAGTAAATTAAGTGGACTTAAGCCTGCTTAAGTTGACTTAATTTACAAATGTAGATGCACCCCTTGAGTCTCCTCTCATAAGGCAGATTTTCCACTCCACGGGCCATCCTACTAGCCCTTCTCTGCACCTGTTTCAGTTTGAATTCATCCTTTTTAAACATGGGGGACCAGAACCGCACACAATATTCCAGATGGGGGTCTCACCAGTGCCTTGTACAGCGGCACAAACACCTCCCTGTCTCTACTTGAAATACCTCTCCTGATACATCCCAGAACCACGTTAGCTTTTTTCATGGCAACATCACATTCGCGGCTCATAGTCATCCTGTAATCAACCAGTACTCCCAGATCCTTCTCCTCCTCAGTCCATTCAAACTGATGCGTCCCCAGCTTATAGGAAAAATTCTTGTTCTTTGTCCCTAAATACATGACCTTGCACTTCCCATTATTAAATTTCATCCCATTCCTGCTCCTCCAGTTTACAAGGTCATCCCGATCTTTTTGTATGGTATCACGATCCTTCTCTGTATTGGCAATACCTCCCAACCTGGTGTCATCCGCAAACTTTATTAGCTCATTCATACTTTTTGTGTTAAGGTTAGTAACAAAAAAGTTAAATAAGATCAGTTCCCAAGACCGATCCCTGAGGGACTCCACTGGTAGCCTCCCTCCAGCTTGACAGTTCACCTTTCAGTATGATCCGCTTCAGCCTCCCCTTTAACCAGTTCCTTTCCTACCTTACTATATTCATATTAATCTCCATATTATGTAATTTATCTAATAATTCCCTATGGGGAACTATATCAAATGCCTTGCAGAAATCTAAGTAAATTAAGTCCACCACATTCTAATTGTCTAAAAAAATCTGTTATTCTCTCAAAAAAGGAGATCAGGTTGGTCTGGCATGATCTACCTTTTGTAAAGCTATGTTGTATTTTATCGCAGTTACCGTTATCCTCAATATCCTTAAGTACTTCCTCCTTCAAAATTTTCTCCAAGACCTTGCATACTATTGAGGTCAAACTAACAGGCCTGTAGTTACCTGGATCATTTTTATTCCCTTTCTTGAAAATAGGAACTATATTAGCGATTCTCCAGTCATATGGTACAACCCTTGAGTTTACAGATTCATGAAAAATCTTTGCTAATGGGCTGGCAATTTCATGAGCCAGTTCCTTTAATACCCTTGGATGGAGATTATCTGGGCCCTTCGATTTAGTTCCATCCAGAAACTCAAGTTTGGCTTCTATCTTCGGTACAGTAATGTACACTGTCATGACCTCGTTCCCATTAGCTACCTTACATATCCTGCAACTTTGATCTGAAGCGATTCCAAGCCTCTTCTACCTTTACATTCCTGAGTTCTTCAGTCCAGTACACCTCTCCAACTAATTCCCTTAATTTTCTAAAGTTAGGCCTTTTAAAGTCAAAGATCCTGGTCACAGATTTATTTTTGTTTATCCTTCCAATTAGTTTGAACTGAATTAGCTCGTGATCACTCGAACGTAAGTTGTCCCCTACAACCAGTTCCTCTATGAGGTCCTCACTACTCACCAGTACCAAATCTAAGATGGCATCCCCTCTCATTAGTGCGGTAAAAGTTTAGAGAAGGAATTCATCAGCTATCACAACCAGGAAGATCTGGGCCCTCTTATTACTATTAGCGCAAGTCCTCCAGTCTATATCTGGGAAGTTAAAGTCTCCCATAATCACACAGTTCACAGTAGTATTTACTTCCTTAAAGAGGTCCCTATCCATGTCTAAATCAGATCCTGACAGTCTGTAACACACCCCAAGCACTATCCCCAGAGAAGCTCTAGTAGATTTCTTCCCCAATGTGATTTTTACCCAGATTGATTCTGTCTTGTTAGTTCCATCACTTTGATGTACAATGCCACTCCCCCACCTTTGTCTTTATAGCTGTCTTTCCTAAAGAGCATATAGCCTTCAATACCAGTACACCAGACATGACTATTATTCCACCATGTGAAGCAATTACACCTTAATATAGAGACTTAAAACAGATCAAGCTCAAACCACACATAATGGCTATGTCTACACTGGCAATTTAAGTCGACTTAAGGAGGGTTAATTCAACTTAAATTAAGCCATGTCCACACGAGGCTTTCATTAAGTCGACTTAAGAAATTCCTTAAGTCAACTTAATGGAAGCTTAAATAGACTTTGTTACTACCACCCATTAAGTTGACTTAACCCATAAGTCGACTCCTTAAGTCAACTTAAGGATGGTGTGGATGTGGAGTAACCCTTAAGTCGGCTTTATTAAGTCGACTTAAGGGTGGTAAAGTCAACATAACAAAGTGGACTAAGTCGACTTAAAGCTAAGTCAACTTAGTCCACTTTGTTAAGTCGACTTTAATAAGGTCAACTTTAAGTCGACTTAAAGTCTACCTTATTAAAATCGACTTAACAAAGTCAACTTAACTTTTCTAGTGTAGGACATAGTCAATTAAAGGTGCGCTTTTGCATGTGTGTGTCTCTTCAAAATCAACAGCAGGATCAAAATCGGCTGAGAAGAGAAGAGCAGCTCATTCTCCAGCACACTCACCAAGCTGGAAGAAAGGAGCCTGCATGGCCCCTTCTATAGTGATAGACACTGCGCCCAGTTGGCTGCCCTTTGGCACTATGATGTAAATGAGGCCACCCCAGAGAGAGGAGACTGACATCTTCTGATCTTTGATGTAGCTTCTGTGTATCACCACAGGGGGGCGTTTCAGCTGCTCTGCTTTGCTGAGATCATCAGTGTGACACCCAATCTGCACCTAGAAATGAAAAGGTGGCTTGGTTACAGGCAAAGTGTGAGCTATAGGGAACGTCTTAGCTATAAACAAATGGGAGCAACAGAGAAATGAACTTAAGAGACCAATCTTTAAACATTGATGCAAAATGAAACCGCTTCAACAGGAGAGACTAAGGAAACGCCATAGCACACTGGTTAGAGCATTGCTCCTAAAAAAATGCTAAATTCCAGTTCAAGTCTTTTTTTGCCCATCAGGAAGAGAGGGGAAATTGAACCTGGACCTCCCACTTCCTAGCTATGTGATCTAATTACTGGGCCTAAAGTTATAAGGTGGGCATTACTTCCCACCCTAAAGAATGCCTGCCAGATTGCATCCTGCAGACCAGATAGGTAGGTTAATGACTATTTCCCCCTAGTTTTGTGGGTCATGCTGGTGCGTAAGTGGGTGATAGGTGTCTGGACACTTTCAGGGAGGTGGCAGTGTGTGTGTCTAATGGCAGAAATTCAGGAACCTAGGGACACTGAAACCTGAAAATGCAAACATCAAATAAGTTTTGGCACCTGCAGTTAGGCAGCAGTCAAGCCTGGGTTTTGTGGGTCGTGATTGTGCCTAAAAATGGGAGGTAGGTGCCTAAATCGAGTGTTTAAGCACCTAAGGTTCATTGTGGATCTGAGCCTAGCTCCTGTGAATTGCACTGGGAGTTAGGCAATTAAAAGCTTTGATTATCTAGGCCAAGGTGACTTGTTTATGGCAAAGACTTAGTTATAATCATATGGAATCAATGGAGCAGTGATCTGATATGTAAGCTTTATAGAATTCACTGTCCTGTTTCTCTCTTTCCTTAAAGTCTATTTAAAGTGACCTCACAAAGCCTAGAGAGTAGTGGCATTTTATTACATCTCCAAGGCACCATTTGATAAACAATTTATTAATACTTTGGGCCCCAATAGCTCCTGCCATCCGAAGCTTTTATCACACTTCACAAGCATTCATGACTTAAATTTCTCTTCTGAGCGAGAGACCATTACCTCCATTTTACAAAGGAGGCAAATTGCACACAGGCAAATGGAAAGCCTGGATTTTCAGAATGTGCTGAGCACCCACAGCTCCAGTAACATCTCTGGAAAATCATAAATGATTTGTCTAATGTCCCAAGACTTCAAGTCCTGGCCTGTAACCTTTGCTACAATGGCTCTGCAAAGATTGTTTTGCAGTTTCTGCTTCAAGCCTTAGGTGTCTCATCAAGATGATGAAGATTAAGGTGCATCAGTTTTCATAGCCAAGGCTGTGTACACAAGGCTCTCGTTAACAAATTAGGGAAGTACAATCTAGACGGAGCTATTATAAGATGGGTGCTTAACTAGTTAGATAACTGCACCCAGAGCGTAGTTATCAATGGTTCACAGTCAAGCTAGAAGGGTATAACGAGCGGGGTACTGTAGGAATCGGTTCTGGGTCTGATTCTGTTCTATATTTCCATCAGTGATTTAGTTGATGACAGAGAGTACATTATAAAGTTTGCCGATGATACCAAGCTGGGAAGAGTTGCAAGTGTGTTGGAGGATAGGATCACAATTCAAAATGATTTGGACAAACTGTTGAAATGGTCTGAGGTAAAGAGAATGAAATTCAATAAAGACAAATGCAAAGTACTCCACTTAGGAAAGAACAGTCAGTAGCACACATAAAAAATGGGCAATGACTGTCTAGGAAGGAGTACTGCAGAAAGGGATCTGGGTGTCAGAGTGGACCACAAGCTAACTATGAGTCAACAGTGAAACACTGTTGCAAAAAGAGCAAACACCATTCTGGAATGCATTAACAGGAGTATTGTAAGAAAGACATGAGAAGTAATTCTTCCTCTCTATTCCACCCTGATTAGGCCTCAGCTGGAGTATTGTGTCCAGTTCCGGTTGCCTCATTTCAGGAAAGACGTGGAGGAATTGAAGAAAGTCCAGAGAAGTGCAACATGAATGATTAAAGGTATGGAACACTTGACTTATGAGGTAAGATTGAAAGATTGCTTAGTCTGGAAGGCTCTCTCTACACTTACTAAAGTTAGTTCAAATTAGTTAATTCGAACGAACTAATTCGAACTAATTTCAGTTAGTTCGAATTAACTCAATTCAAACTAGAAAAATGTAGTTTGAACTAAGCAAGTGCCATTCATAGCACTTGCTTAGTTAGAATTAGCGAATTGCAATGAGTTCAAAGGGTCGGTTAGTTCGAACTAAGCTATTAGTTCAAACTAACATGGCCACATTGGTTAATTCGAACTAACTAGTTTGAATAAACCCTTAGTTTGAATAGTATATTCTAATTTATTAGTTCGAATTAAGGAAGCCCTTAATTCGAACTAATGAAGGCCTAGTGTAGCCATGGCTTTAGTTAGTTCGAATTAAGCTTCCTTAATTCGAACTAACTTGCCAGTGTAGACATAGCCAAAAAGAGGGGACTGAGAGGGGACATAACAGTTTTCAAGTACCTAAAAGGCTTTTATGAGAAGGGAGAAAAATTGTTCTCAATTGCTGATGATAGAACAAGAAGCAGTGACCTTAAATTACGGCAAGGGAGGTTTAGGTTTAGGTTGGACATTGGCCATTATCTTTGAGAACTCGTGGCGAACGGGGGAGGTCCCGAAGGATTGGAAAAAGGCAAATATAGTACCTATCTTTAAGAAAGGGAAAAAGGAGGATCCGGGGAACTACAGACCGGTCAGCCTCACCTCAATCCCTGGGAAAATCATGGAGCAGGTCCTCAAAGAATCCATCCTGAAACACTTGGAGGAAAATAGAGGGATCAGGAACAGTCAACATGGATTCACCAAGGGCAAATCGTGCCTGACCAGCCTGTTTTCCTTCTATGATGAGATGACTGGATTTATGGATGCGGGAAGAGCCGTTGACGTGGTATACCTTGACTTTAGCAAGGCTTTTGATACGGTTTCCCACAGCATTCTTGTCGGCAAGTTAAGGAAGTATGGGTTGGACGAGTGGACCGTAAGGTGGATCGAAAACTGGCTAGATCAACGGGCTCAGCGGGTAGGAATCAATGGCTCGATGTCTGGTTGGCAACCGGTAATGAGTGGAGTGCCCCAGGGGTTGGTCCTGGGGCCGGTTCTATTCAACATCTTCATTAATGATCTTGATGATGGAATAGACTGCATGCTTAGTAAGTTCGCGGATGACACCAAGTTGGGGGGAATGGTAGATACTCTGGAGGGCAGGGACAGGATCCAGGGAGACTTGGACAAATTGGAACACTGGGCCAAAAGAAACCTCATGAGGTTCAACAAAGACAAGTGCAAAGTCCTGCACTTAGGATGGAAAAATCCCATGCACTGCTACAGGCTGGGGACCAATCAGCTAAGTAGCAGCAATGTAGAAAAGGACCTGGGAGTTATGGTGGACGGGAAGATGAATATGAGCCAACAGTGTGCCCTTGTTGCCGAAAAGCCAATGGCATATTAGGCTGCATCAGTAGGAGTATTGCCAGCAGATCGAGGGATGTGATAATTCCCCTCTATTCGACACTGGTCAGGCTGTATCTGGAATACTGTGTCCAGTTTTGGGCTCCCCACTACAGAAAGGATATGGACAAATTAGAAAGAGTCCAGCGGAGGGCAACAAAAATGATTAGGGGGCTGGGGCACATGACTTATGAGGAGAGACTGAAGGAAGTAGGCTTATTTAGTCTACAGAAGAGAAGACTGAGGGGAGATTTGATAGCAACCTTCAACTACTTGAAGGGGTGCTCCAAAGAGGAGGGAGCTAGGCTGTTCTCGATGGTAACAGAGGACAGAACAAGGAGCAAGCAATGGTTTCAAATTACAGCTGGGGAGATCAAGGTTGGATATTAGGAAAAACTTTCTCACTAGGAGGGTGGTGAAGCATTGGAATGGGCTACCTAGGGAGGTGGTAGAATCTCCATCTTTGGAGATTTTTAAGGCATGATTAGACAAAACCCTGGCTGGGGTGATGTAGCGGGAGTGGTCCTGCTTTTTAGCAGGGGGTTGGACTAGATGACCTCGTGAGGTCCCTTCCAACCCTATTATTCTATGATTCTATGAAAAAAATCCTGTCAGGGCGGTTAACCACTGAAATAAGTTGCCTAGGTAGGTTGTGGAATTGCCATCATTGGAAATTCTTAAGAGGTTAGACAAACAACTGTCAGGGATGGTCTCTAAATGGTCCTTGGTCCTGCCATGAGTGCAGGGGATTGGACTCGATAACCTTTCAGGGTCCCTTCCAGTTTCTATGATTCTATGTGGCCAGCATCACCTCCAGCTTCCTTGGTCTTCCCTAGCCCTTTGTGAGTGAGTGAACTGAAGGCAGCTTTTCAGTGTGAGTCAAACCCACAAGCTCCATGATTATAATGAAGCACCATGGCCACTTGGCCATCACATTTCCTTACTGTTACTAATATATCTATATTATAGGTACTTGAGGGTGCCAAGCTTGAGACCACATTGTGCTAGGCACTGAGACCCACTTCTGTAAATTTCCCTGGGAATAGGGTCCTACACACCTTTGGGGATCTGGCCCTATATAAACACATAAGATGATTTGTTTCTGGAACCAAAGAGTTTAACATCTCTGGGTGATCTATAAGTGATTAGAACTTGGTAAACAATTCTCTTGGTGATGCAGAAGAAGAAATAGAATCCTGGTCCCTCAATACTGCCTATGTTTGCCATGCTGGGTAAATGCTTGCATGGAACTGAATACATTCCAGGAGCAGAGTTGTAGAATAAGGTGTTATTATTTAAGTAGCCACTTTTCTGGGTAGAACTGTAGTTCAAGTGAAGTAACAGAGATCAGAAAGGATGATTAGTTCACCTGCAGGCCAGCTCCAGTAACAGTACTAGGAAATATAAAGGTCACTGAATTCCCACGAGGAAGATAAAGTCCTGTGCTCCTCCACGCAGCATCACCTGGAATAAAGAACAAAGGACAGGTCAAAACAAGCTATTCTTAAATCTCTCTCTGTTTTCCAATATGAAAGGATCAGGACGATGGCATGGCCAGTCTGCATGAACATGGGTGTCCTCCCATCGGTGGAATGAAGAGTATTCCATATCAGATGGAATAGAGGAATGGGGTATTCTAATACTTTCTGCTGCAATCTGCTAGGAAATTAACTTCTTGTTGATAGCAGTAGGGTTATGCAAATATGATAGCAACTTCATTTGTACAATATTCTGCTGTTGATACCACAGCTGTAAGTGAAAGGGCATATTACAATCCTTCAATATGGTTTCTTTAAAAGACATCATTCAGGATCCTCTGTCCTGGGCTCCTGCTCCTTAGCGTAAACCAAATTAACTTCCAAGAGGAAAAAAAGTATTTAAGCTCTCTAGTATAGAAAGGTTCAAGAGTCAAGAATTTACTGGCCATCACACACTACCCACACAATTGAATATATATAGGCAGATAGAACTGCTATGACACTCCATGCTTTTCTGTGAATTGAACAGGAGGTGAAGCTCAGAAATGGATACCAGTCAAAATATGAAACCGTAAACTATTGCCTTGTAAATGTAAAACTAAGGTGATGTAACAAAATGTAGATATTCCATGGAGAATAACTTCAGTTTAGAAGGGAGATGGGAGAAAAGCCTACGAAATAATGTTTTCAAAGAAGCAGAATTACTATGATTTTCCCTCCTCTAAAGGTGTCCTTTCCAAAGGATTTTCATTCCTGGAAAGTAGAAAGGATGGGCTAAAAAAAGAAGAGGCTGCAATGGCAATAGTGGAACGGGAAATTTCCAATAATTGTATTTTTTAAAAATCGTATAGGGAAGACTAAGATAGTCGCCCAGTTCCAGAGAACTTTTTAGTTTAAATGCAATATGTAACAGCGAGAACTCAGATTTGGCTTAAAAAAAGCTTTGTTTAAAATAACGGACATCTACCTCTTCAAAATAACTTCTCTTGGAGTTAGGAAAACCGGGCCTCTCCTGTATCTTGGAAATAAGTTCTGGAGTACAGAGAGTTCAAGGTGGGCTTCTCAACACAAGCAAGTAATAAGCTTCATGGCCATGTGGAATGAGGCCCACATTGCTCCTTTGCTGATGAATTCAGAGAAGACAACTAGAGTATAGCTAGGTCTGGCAGCTTTGCCTCTGACTCGGTGCACATTTATATAGCTTTGTAGTTTCATGCTAGGGAAGACACAACAGAAGATGTACTTGATTACCCATGTAGACAAGGTCCTCTTAGCAAATGGCTCTGCCCAGTCAGCTGGTATCAAATGAAATAAAATGTTGGATGGATTTTTCAAGTATGAAGAAAACTTGTTTCCCGGACATAGATATGAAGGTCTCTGGTGAATGCTGGCAGAACAGTATAGACTCTTTAAAGTAATGTTCCACTACCACCTTGGAGAGAAATTTAGGACTGTGGGCAAAACGTAGTTCACCCTGGACAAATACAAGTTAATATAGCTTGGGATCAATAATTAACTAAAACATGCATTTAACGAGAGGCAGGTTTGTTTCAGAGCAGTAGTTCCAGTGATAACTGACAATAGCTAGACATGGCCTTGCAAGGGCATGCCTCAGCAAAATGGCAAATGTGAATTTGGGGGCTAAATGTGCAGAGGTTCAGTTACATCGGAAAATATGAGGCAATGGTCCCCTTCTTTACTCTTCTGGTTTCTGCACCAGGAATATCAGATTCAGTTTTTGGCAGGCCTGTTGCAGTAAGATATCAGTAGAATGGAGGGGATATAGGCAAATGCAACAGTGATGAAAGGGCTCATAGGGTTTGCTGATGAAGATTAAGAAGGAAATATGTAAAGTGAAATCCCGGCCCCACTGGCAATACTTTTACTGAATTTGGTAAACTGTGCCTGAAGATAGAATTAGAAGGGGCTGCATGTGTAATAGAGCTAATTGGAAAAAGATAGTAGAGAACAATAAATAGTTCAAAATGTGTCTTGATTTTCATCAAATTGGTCAGAAAATGGAGGAGGAAGAATATCAAAATGTTATGGGTTTTTGTTGAGAAAAATTGTTAACAAAAAATTCTTGGAAAAATTCTAATTTGCAAGCTGTATGCTCTGAGAAGAGCTATTGTTTTAGCTCCAACGATTTATTGTTGGGGATAATGGGGTGAGGCTGAGGAAAAGTAAATTAAGGCTGAATGTTTAGAAGCAATTCCTGGTGGTGAGGTGTAGGAGATCATGCAATGAATATCTAAGAGAAATTGCCTAACTCCCATCACTAAAATCATTTAAAACGTGTCTGGATAAAAATGGATAAATGATTTTAGGGGGAAAGCCTAAAATGGGTTCTGAAGCACAAACTAAATATAACCTAAGAGGAGTGTTTCCATCTCTAGAACGTATACTTCTCAGGCAATGTGCCAGAGGTAATCACATCAGGGCTATACACAGTTACACAATGTGTTCTACAGGCCATTCCATCTTGTAATGGGAGGAGGGGAGGTTAATGTGGAAGGACAGATTCTCTCACCTGTATTTGTGCAGTTGATTTCCACAGTGGTGACGGGGACTGTGGGGAATTCATAGAGTGCTAGCTTAGCACAGTCAGACACGGTTTTGGACAGTGCTGTAGCCAGGTGAAGCAGCAGGGCCTCCTTGGATTTCCCCTTGACTGGATGTTCCTTGCTCACTGGTGGAATCCCATTACTCTGCACCATCTTCCACAGGATGTGATGCAATGAGGCATAGATGTGGCCATTTTTGATTGGGATCTGAAGGACTTTGGCACAGTCCTGGCTCAGTTTCTGAAGCCAACCTGGCAATGGGGGCTGGAGTTCCTCCTTTTTGTCTAGGTGTTGCTGGAACTGAGAGAGTGCCCTGAGGAAGTGGTAATGTCCCTGCTGTTCTTCCGGTTGTAATGCTGGGTACTTGCCTGCCTCAATGGTTTCCTTCAGGATGCTGATCCCAAACCCATTGAGAATTTTGTTGCCAGAATATTCAGTCAGAACATTTTGGCCTTTGTTCTGAGAAGCCCACCACCATGCATGACCTCCTATCAGCAGTCCCCCTCCTTCTGCCACAAACTCATGGATCTTCTTGGCCTCGGTGTCACTGTAGGTTTCGCAGCAATAGATGCTGAGATTGTCAGTTAGCTCTGAGATCTCGCAGACCACCTGCCTTTGACTCAGCAGGTCATGAAGGTTCTTCAGTTTGGGATTGATGCCAATTCTCCCTTTTTTCTCAGCACCGAGCCACTGAATGGCATTGAGGATGAAGTCTATGAGCTTTGGGCTGCTTAGAAGGAGCTCATGTGTAGCCACCACCACACGGCCCCGACCGTAGTGAGCTGCGGCAAGAAAGCATTGGTAGGAGTCATCCAAGCCAAGAGGGAAGGCCAGAGTGCCATGGACCAGCAGGTGAGAGGGCACACCATCCGTCACTATATTTAGGTTTGACACACCTCTTAGGAGAATGTTTAAGTCTCTTCTGGAATCTAGACCATGCCTGCAAAACCAAGAGATCTTCCTATCAGGCCACATGCCAGCATTATCACAGTGTCATGAGATAGAAGGGGAAGACAGTGTAGTACATCTGCTCTGTTCTAGAGCATTATCCAAATGTCTTTAAATCACCTCCATTTCATAGGGCTGCCATTTGAGATCTACCAATGAAAATTTCTCATTATTATTAGTTGCCTAATAAGAAGATCCAAGAGACAGTGCTCTGCATTTAGTTGCAGTTGCTCTGAGTAATCATTACAAAACAAAGCGAACCTCTTCTTATTTCCATACTCTGCACTGATATGTGGCAATTTTATGTCATTTTTTCTTAATCCTTTTATGCTCTGTGATGGAGTGCAGCAGAGCTAAGGAGATGAAAATGAAAAAATACAAAAGAGCACAGACTAAAGGAAAGAATGAAGAGAGATGAAATAGTGGAAGGACAAAGCAAAGGATAAAGTATGAGGGATGTTTTACGTTAATGGATTCTGATCATCATTCAAATTCATATAATCAGCACTTAGAGAATTTCCTTTGCTCAAAAGAAAAATGCTTGTTATATTTCAGTTAGATACGTAACAACTTTTTGTGATGTGATCTTCCATCCTTTAAAAGGGAAAAGACATTTGTAGAGCACAAGTATTTAAATGTTAATTATTGCTCGAGTTTTCGAGTTTGTGTACTAACTCCATATTTCAGATCACAGATAAGTGGCAGGATCCCTGTTTATTAAAATACAACCCCCCCCCCAAAAACCAACCCCCCCCCAAACCTTAAAAGAGTCACTTATTTGCCTTGCTTTCTCTACATGAGTCACCTGAATTCATTCAGAACATCACAGGCCCTAGAAGTCAAGAGTTTTCCCATAACTCTTTGTCAGGTATCTGATTTTATTTTTTTCCTATTGCTTCCTTTTTCCTTCACCTGGGATAAGGATGCACCCACCCCTGCCCCTGATATATTGGAACATAATTAAGAATATTTTCTTACAGCTTTAACTACACATTTAAATACATATGAAAGTATTTCAGATACTCACAGAGTGATCAAAGGAATATTAGGCACTTCTCCTGAGATGCTGAAGTTGCCACTTTCACCATATTTATCCGTGAAATACACGCCTGACGGACTGGTTATGTGGTTCCCAGGGAAATCAAACAGCACTCTCTCCGTGCTGTGTCCATGGGACCAGTTCCAAGCCTGACCCCCAATGAGCAGACCACCCCCTTGCTTCACAAACTGGATCAGCTTCCTCTCCTGTGCCTCATCATAGGCATCCATGCAGTAAACCCCAAAGGAGGCAGTGAGCTCTGCATTGGACTGCACTCTGATGCCACAGCTACTGAGGATGTCCACAAGGGAGCTCAAGCTCTTATGGACACCAACCACTGCTCCTGGGGAGGCATTGAGCCAATCCACAGCATTGTGCAGGAACTGAGTCATCCTGGGATCCTCCAGGTAGCTCTCATGAGAGATGACCACCATCCGGCCCTTCCCATACTGTGAGGCAGCGATGAGGACCTGCCCCTGGGGGTTCACTAGCACTGGGAAGGTCATCTCTCCAATGAGCAGAAGCTCACAAGGAACAGAGTCACCAGTAAGATCCCAGCCCTGGACGCCTTTCACCAAGAAATCATAAGCAGTCGAAGGATCCATGTTCAGCTTGTCCTGTCTACAAGAAAAACAAATAATAGTTTTTCTTATGGTAAAGACATTCAGAAGAGGATTTATTTATCATTACTGGACATGACATTACATTAGCTATTTAATTTTCCTGTGGTCTCCATCCCACCCTCACACAGTATCTCTTTCCCCGTTTTATTCCTTCAGTCAAAAAGACCCAGAGACTTGCTCAGACTCAGCCTTCAGAGAAAACAGCTATGATTGTTCTTGTAGCAGCAGCTATAGCCTGTAAACTAGCCTGCTTGCTTGAATGTCCTTTTACATGTATCTTTTCTTTATAAATTTACGGGATAATTTTATTATAGATTCTAGACTTATTATAGATTCATATGATAGTGCATAGATTTTATATTAAAAACTGTAATGCAAAGTATCTTGCAGGCCTGTGTGGAAATTATACTGGGCTTGTATGAGAGAGCTAAAGGCATAGGAATTTATATATTAATATAAGTTAGAATAATATACTTTTTTGCATTGGGTAGTGATGTGGAAATCCAAGGGCTACATTTTGACCATGAACTTTGTCCTAGAACAGCCATAAAACACCAAAACAGGAAGGGGATTACATAGTCTGTGCCCTGAATAATTTGTGCAAAATCTGAACCCCTCCCCCCAAATACCAAGAAAAAATAAAGGGGAAGATAGATGAACATTCTGGAAGGATGGCATTATATAGAATTATATAGAAGAAATGCATGCCAACAATTTTGGAAATGAAGGATCCATATTTGGGCATAGAAGGAAGACCCAGACTAAGCCGTTATGTTCAGGGTATAAAGAAACACACCTTGTTGCTGGGGGGAAACTCTATCTCTTACTATCCTTCCACTAGCTACTTCATTATTTTGACTGTTTTCTGTACTCAGGCTCTGTCTTAACACTACAGTAAGTATACTTCAACCTTGGCCACTTTAGCATTGCCAAGTCTTCCACCCCTCCCTCAAGTCAAGGAACTAGACACCTCTCTCTTGACCCTCCAGGAAGAGGTGTAAGTATATTAATCCAAAGCATATACCATAAATCTTTGTTGTAGTCTTAATCATACCGTATCATGTTTTCTGTGTGTATTAGAATAAAATTTGTCTGTAATTTGATTATTACTCATTTGTTCATTCAATTTTCTTTTGATTTTCATTTTTTCATCATTTTTGTTAATTACAATCAAGATTTTATAAAATAAAGTACATTTGGATATCAATGTGACAATTCCTGTCATGCAGCCCAGGGGTCCTTGTTAAAACTTTCTGTGGCTGGATTCCAGGCAAGAACCACAGTCCCTTAGGGAAGTCCATTTTGTAACTATTCAAGTTTAAAACACCAAGGAATTGTGCTATAGACTCACACCCTTTTGAGGATTCTGTGACAAGAATTTTTTAGAAATTTCAGGTATTTCCGGGCAAATTGATTTGTAAAGTAAATTAACTTGTTAGAGAAAAAAAAATTGGGTGGAATTTGGCATGCTCAATGGTTTAAGAAATTTAGCTTCCTCTAATTTTTCCTGGCAGTAGGCCCAGAAGTAGTTTCACTTTTGACTATCCTGTTTCTGTCTGTTCACTTGATCTGGCCAGAGTCAGAGCAAAAGAGAAAATGTAACTCTTAAATGACATGTGCATAAGGTGTGAATGATTGATTAAATATTGATTGATATTTGTAACAAATATATGAAAAAATCACAGTCACACTAGGTCCCCATGACCCAGACACTTTGAGGTGGTGAGAGAGTTCTTTTAATCTACCAGAAATGCTGCTAATTTAAGTTTGTGCCCTTAGAGAGGCTGTTTGTTTATCTAGCTGCCCAAGGAGCAGTCTCACGATCTTCGTCCCATCAACTCTTTTGAGCTGAGCCCAGATCCATCTGCCCTAGCTTAACCCCAGCTGTTGGTAGGCAGGGGCCTTGCTGCTCCCCAAAAACATTTGGGGCACAGGCCCTGCCCCAGCTCTGAGCCCAATGCAGCCCTTGGGCTGGCCTGCCTGACCAGCTTGTAGCTTAGATCTGCCACTGGCCCCGAGACGGCCTGCCAGGCCAGCCCTAGGTCCTGGCTGGCCCTGAGATGGCCTGCTGGGCCAGCCCTGGGTCCTGGCTGGAGTGGGGCCAGCTGCCACTGCCAGCCCTGAGCTTGTGCAGGCTTAGCAGTACTCGGGGTACTGGCCGGGACACTCGGGGCCTGTGCCCCTTGTGCCCAGCATCAGCGATGCCCCTGTTGGCAGGTCCTGACTGGTCCTGACCTCTTGATTAGCTGAGAAGCACTGAGGGGAGAGAAGGGAACTTGCCCCCACCCTTCTGTTGTTTCTAGGGACTTGTTTGAAGTACTTGTTGATCAATCAGGGATGTTATTTTCCTTGGCTACGTCTACACTGGCAATTTAAGTCAACTTAAGGAGGCTTAAGTTGACTTAAATTAAGCCGCGTCCAAACCTGGCTGTCATTAAGTAGACTTAAGCAGCTCCTTAAGTTGTCTGAATAACTACCAGTCTTTAGGTCAACTTAACCCTTAAGTCGAATGGTTACATCGACCTAAAGACAGCCTGGCTGCCCTAGGTCGACTTATTTTATAAGTCGCCCTAGAGCATGGTCCCGGGGAGAAGGAAGCTGGGCTCCTTTCTCCCCGGCACCGCAGGACCTGGCCAGAAGGGAGCCAGGGCTTCCCTCTGCCCAGGTCCCACACAGTCCCAGGAAAAAGGGAGCACTGGGCAGAGGGAAGCCCCACGCTCCCTTCTGGCTGGGACCGCTTGGGTCCCAGGGAAAAGGGAGCCCTGCGATCACTTCTGGCCAGGACTGCTCAGCCAGAAGGGAGTGCAGGGCTCCCTTCTCCCCAGGACCAAGCTGTCCTGGCCAGAAGGCAGCCCAGCTCTCGTCTATCCGGACCCATGGGGGTCCAGGCAAGAAGGGAGCAGCACTCCCTGGACAAGGGATCCCCGGAGGTTCCCCTGTCAGCTAGAGCACTGGCAGCTGCTGGCTGGGCGCTCCAGCTGACAGGGGAACCTCCGTGGATCCCTGTCAGCTGGAGCGCCGGCAGCTCCCTTCTTGCCCGGACCCATTGGGGTCTGGGGAGAAGGGAGCATATGCTTCTTTCTCCTCAGAACCTGGGTGGGGGTCCCGGCAAGAAGGGAGCCCTGGTTCCGACCTGCAGCTCCCTTCTACCAGGAAGCTGCAGGTCCCGGCGAGAAAGGAGCCTTGGCTCCCTCTTTGCCGGGACCCTGGCTTCCTGGGGAAGAGACCCGTGGATCCCTTCTCAGTGAGGAGCTACAAAGCCCCGTCTACACTTGAAAAGCTAAGTCAACTTAAATTTTCAAGTGTAGACATAGCTGTTGTTATTGAAGGGATGCCTTTAGAATTAGAGATTTGGAATTCAAAGGAATTATTATAGGAGCTATAGGCTACCCCAGGTGTTGGCAACCAAGGCTGGCCCCTGTGCCAGGCCCACCCACAGCACCCTCAGCAGGTGCCGAGGGCTGGGCAACAATTGCCGAGGGCGAAGACAGGGACTTCTCCCTGCTGGTCCTGCCTGCACGTGCGGGGCTCCTCTCCTTTGCTGGCTGCACTCCCACGCTGGCTATCATGAACACAAGATAGGTATGCGTGCCAGGTTTGGCACACGTGCTGGGTGTTGCCGACCCCTGGACTAGCCAATAGAGTTTAAGGTTTTAGTGTTTAAGACCTTTAAAGTTTGTGTTAAGTTTAAAGTTCTAGTTTTCTAAGTTTTATAATGTTAAGTTTTTAAGTTTAAGGCTTAGAGTGTTAAGTTTTAGAGTTTTAAGTTTAAGTTCTTTTGTTTTGGTTGCTTGAATAAGTAATTTTAGCATTAAAATGAGTGAAACCAGGATAGTTGAATCTGTGGGCATCACCCATAGCACAGCTTTAGAGGACTTTGATACAAAGGAGGTTGGATACAACACAAGGATAGTGAAATTATTTCTGAACATAGTCATCTATGGGGTTTTGAGAGGCAGGTTTTTGATGAGGAAGTGGAACAAAATAAAAGAAGAAGGCTAAGGAGGTGAAAGGGATTGTAGTAGAATGCTTAGTAACAGGTATGCAGTGCTTTGGGGTGGAAGTTGAACAGGGAGGTAGTGCTGCTTGAAAGAGCACAGCAGACTTTGGAGGAGAGAGAGAAAACTATTAGTAAGTTAGCAAATTGGCTAAATGAAGTTTTAGAGGATCAACTGGGAATTGTTGAAAAGGAGCAGGAGTTAGAGAAAAGGTTAGAGCGAAGTCTTTGTCAAACACATGAGATAGATGAAGCAATGCGGGGTTTTCATGAAGGGGCAGCTACGAGTAGAAGATTGCTTGATAATTGGAGGTCAGAGTGTGATCGGCTGTTAGATCGAGTTAGTGAATTGGAGGGTCTATTGGACAGTATGAATCAGAATGAGGTCTGTTGCTAGATTGGATCAGGGAGTTGGAATATCTTTGTGAGGAGCAGGGGTGGTCTTAGTGATTCTGGGACCTGGCGCAAAAGTTAAGGACAGCACCCTCCCATGCCACATGGGGGGCCCCATCCTTGACATTTACCCCGCCCCCCC
>ML686194.1:1885606-1903269 GCA_007922175.1 Pelusios castaneus
TCCTGGTCAAGAGGACCTGAGTAGGCACCCCCACCCAGAGGCTCGTTTTTTAGCTGAGACTAAATAGACAGAGACCGAGGGCGTGTGATCAAGCTTTATTCAGCTGAATGGCAGTTTGATACTCAGAGTAAAACTCCAAGGTAGAGCGCCCCGAATAGAGTTGCTTTACACTTTTATAGTTTTTTGGTTACATTCATTTACATAGACAGATAATAATAAGAGACAAGCTGGATTAAACAAACTTTTTGTTTTACTTTTGAAAGACATATACATGTCAATTGATGACGGATGTATGTAGGATGCTCTTCTTAGAGATAGGCATTTGTTCACAAGTTGTTTTTACAGTATGTTTTTAAATACTCCCTAAGTTTATTAAAATTTACGGTACTTAACAGCCTTGACAAGTTTATTACACTGTAGGGGAGGAAGTCATGTACATCAGCAAACATTCTAACTAGTCAACAGCCCTTGATGGGCAGGGGAGACAGTTAGTTCAGCATTCTTTACATTCTAAGCATACTGGGAGAAAAACAAGCAAGACAACATGATAGATATTAGGACAAGACAGACTCCATTTTTATATTCCCTTTCAATAGGCTTTTTATAGGTCTAGTTACTGGATTCACCTGCAGAAGGGCAAGATGGCTTTTCGACTCAAAAATCTTTTAAAACAAATTGGGCAGGCTGTAATTCCCTGATTCTGACTTTTGTCCATTGTTATCTGACCATGCTAAGACATTTCTCTTCTGTGTGATATAAAGATGAATTGGTGCATACTAGTCTTTCGTTGAAACTCCTTTGATGTTCAAAGCTGGAGTGGTTTTTCCCCCTTTTAACAGTCTGCGCAATTAGAATCCACTTTTGGGGCTAAATTGAACATGCCAAGCATAACTGATCCCAAATCTCACAACTGTAGAATTTATACTCTTGGAATAGCTTCCACAGAGGCTATTATCAAGGATTAACAATTCCTGTTAAACATTCATACAGTGTTACATTTTCTCACTGTGGTAAATCAATAAAAAGCCAGAACAAGAGAGACCATCCTCACATCTGCCTTATTGCTATGAAACATAAAATCACAGGTTTTAAACTTCTGAAATGATTGTCTATGGAAAATGTTGAGGACAAATACAAGGTTAAGTTACTTTAGCTCAGGCTTGTACATTTTACTTGGTACCTTTTCTGAGAAAAGGGGCCTTGGTTTACTCCTCTATCTAAGGCTGTGTCAAAATGATAGAATTTTACCTTAAAATCTCCGGTGGTGATATTAGTGGAGCCGTAGTGTATAAAGGAATCTGGTGGTTTCTGACATTTTTTAATGTGTAATATTGCATGGTAGTAAAAAATTCTGGAAGCCAGTGAAGTCATGTCTATACAAGCGCTCATGCTAGTAGTGATAACAGCTGGAACTTTTGTGTAAAATTCCTTATGGAAAGGAGATCATGTTCAGATAAAAATGGACAGAAACAAAGCCTGAAAATTACAGGTTGCTAAATTCAGTTGAAAAGATTTTCAGTTCAAAAGCTATGCTCCATAATTCCTTAATGCAAACAAGCTTGGAGCAAATCATAAAAACTGCTTTTATGGTTTTCTGAGGCAATGAAACATGAGACTACACAGGCAAATTTGCATTGATTCTGCTCAGTCTGCATTTTTGCATAACTGATGCCTGTATCTGATTTAACTGGAAAATCATTAACTATTTTTTAATAAAACATGGACAAAGTAAAAAACAACGAGAGTCCTGTGGCATTTTATAGACTAACAGATTTTCTTCGGCATAAGCTTTCATGGGCTATAACCCATTTTGTCAGATGCAAAGTGGACAAAGTGCAATTGCTCCAATCTCTTAGTAGTCTGGGTGTTGCTGGGTGTCTTTTGGCAGCTCCTTCAGCTCTGACTAAAGTTCAGTTACAGTTGAGGGCAATGATTATCTATTAAAAAAAAACCCTCCTTAATTAACTAACCAGAACTTTGTTTTTGAAAGCATGCTACAGTAGAAAAAAAGACAGAGCTTAACTCATGCAGAAAGAAAGCTATAGATTGTACCTTACCAAACATAAGATTGACCACATATTTTACGTGTTAAGAGATTTCAAACACAGGAAAATTAACTGCACCTATTTAATTCCCATTAAGTTTGTAACAATACATAGAATTTTTCATAGGACAGATAATAGTGCTGTGTGGATCACTGGTGAGTAAAGTTTTCAGTTCTTTGTATTCAGTCCATTTCTAAATTACTCCATGTCCACACTGGGCTTTCATTCAGTCAACTTAAGAAATTCCTTAAGTCGACTTAATGAAAGCTTAAGTCAACTTAATAACTAAAGCCTTAAGTTGACTTAAGGATGGTGTGGATGGGGAGTAGCCCTTAAGTCGACTGAGCTCTGTGGGGCCACCGCCACGCCCCCGGCCCGCCTCTCTGGCTACCCCAGTGCTGCCGCTGGGCCCCTGCCCCCCATGCCGGCCAATGCCGGGTCCCCAGCCAACCTCCCATGGCCAGCCTCTCCAGGGCTCCCACCCTGGCCCCCTGCAGCTGCAGTTTGGGGGGCCCTCACCCCATGGGGCCCTGGAGGCAGAGTGATGGGAACACCAAAAAAAGAAAGAAATGTTTCCACTTTTGCTGGTTTCTCTCTCTCCCTCCCTCCCAGCATAAACAGATGATCTTTCCTCCATACTGACCTGCCAGTGCCCATTAAAGTCAGTGGGAGTCTTTCCAATGATTGTTAGACTTTTGATCAGATGCATAGAAAATGTGTGTGTCCAAAATGTGATCATGGTTACAAAACATGCCTCAGAATATCTAGTCTTCATTCTGTATGCTAATAGAGATACTTCCTTGTCATATCATCAGTGCAAATGAGACTAGGAAAGTTGCCTTAATCCTGCCAGCCTTGGCAGATGGGGTTAGGTGTGTCTCCCACTGCCCTTTCATTGCTTTTTGTAAGTCTTTCTTTGGATCAGTTCTGCTTCAAACAGAGGCTGAAGAAGAGGGAGTCCTTCATGAATCAGACAGACTGGGTACTGTGCCCTGGCTTCCCAAGAACACAGAGCTGACAGGTAAAATAGGATTCTAAAAGAACTAGTGGAAGCAATCTTGGAACCATTAGCAATGATCTTCAAGTCCTCATTCAATATGGGTGAGATCCCAGAAGAATGAAGGGTAAACTTAGTATGTGTCTTTAAAATGGGGAATTATAGACCAGTCAGCCTAACTTGGACATCAGAACAGATACTTGCACAAATTCTTAAACAATCAGTCTTTAAGCATCTAGAACAGAGGTTCCCAACCTTTTTGGCTCATGGGTCACATATATCATTTTTACAACCCTGAAGGGCCACTAATCTCTGCCAGCAGTCCTCCCCCCACTGCAGTCAGAAAGCAATTCAGTGCAGAGACTGCCTTCTCGCTAATCTCCCGTCCCCCTGGCTGCAACAGGGAAACCACATGTATCCTGTAGCCCTGTGCACTCCTCCTCGGTCCCCAGGCATTGGCTCCCTTCAAGGGAGGGAGCGGCAGGGCTCTTTGGAAGACCCCATGGGCCATGGGTTTTGAACCACTGATCTAGATGATAAGAAGTTTAAAATTAATAACCAGCATGGATTTGTCAGGAACAAATCACGCCAAACAAACATATTTTTCTTCTTCGGCAGAGTTACTGGCCTAGTGAATGGGAAGTAGAATCCATGATATATCTTGATTTTAATAAGGCTTTTGACACAGTCCCAGATGATATTCTTATAAGCAAACCAGAGAAATGTAGTCTAGATTAAATTACTATAATATTAATTCCACCACAAAATTTTCAGTTCCTGAGGGCTGCAGTGATTACCAACTACATGATTATATAAAATGGAGGAGTAAACTTAGCGGGGGGGGGGGGGCGGGAGAGGGGGATTGTATTGACTTAGAGAGCAATTATATGAATTCGAAGAAATTTGGACTTGTTTCTCAATACATCTGGATAAAGAATGCTGAGATAAACCAATGATGCCAGACTTCCATTAAAGATGACCTATTTTTTTTTCTTGAGACATGAAGGAGCAGGAGACCTTATAAATCTTCAAATATATTAAGTGTTGTTATTAAAAGGATGGTGATCTGTTCTCCATGTCCATTGAAGGACGGACAAGCAGTAATGTGCTTAATCTTTAGTAAGGAAGATTTATGTTAGATATTAAGGAAAAATTCCTAACAATAAGTGGTAATTGTGTTCTAAAATAGGCCTCCAAGGTAGGTTCTGGAATCCATATCATTGGCATTTTTTTAAGAACAGTTGGAGAATCATGTATTAGGGTTGGTTTAAGTTTACTGAGTCCTGCCTCAGTTCAGGAGGCTGGATTTGATGACCTCTCAAGGTCCCTTCCAGATCTATATTTTTAACATTCTATGACATTTTCTTGAGAAACATTTATTTTTATTTTTACTTCTTAGTCTATAAGGAAAGCAAATTGATAAAACTCTCCAAAGAAGAAGGAAAATCTGCTTATTTGCTCTATAAAAGTTTTGGTGTACTTTTAAAAAAGAGAGACTTCACTAAAAATGAAGTGTAAAGAAACGATTTTGAAATGGCGTTACATTCTCTGTAGAGTGGCTGGAGATACGATAGTGATCAGTTAGGGCTTGAATAATGCAAATATATTTTTATTAAGTTGTAAATTTGAATGAACATTTTCATGATTCAGATAATTAACAATTAACTTGTGCATGATACTAGATTATAGGGAACACACAAAGAAAGATAAAAGGAAGCAGGAAAAGGTGTATTACTCAAGAGTATTTTAAAACAGACACTTAAGGAAAATGTTTTAGTTAAATATTATCAAACACAAGCTATATTTGGGGAACCAAAGAATGCAACATGAATTATGATAGTTTCACATCCCTCCTGTATAATAATTGTTGCATAGTTAGGTGCACTAGCATTGTTCACTTGAAATATTTGAAACTGGTGATTGAATACTGAATTATGTGGACTGTCAGGCTGCCTAATGTGGCAGTTCTAATGTTATTAGCTGGAATATTGTGTGGATTTCCCTTACACTATCTCTCCTGGAAAGTGATAATGACTAATGAGTTCTGCAGAAGTGCTATAGGACTCTGTTGTTTTTCTACAATAGACTAACACGGCTACCCCTTTGGAATTCTATTACCTACAGTGATCATATAAACGAGGAAACAGATGTAGACAGCCACTCAGGGCTGAACTACACCATGAAATTAGATTGAGAGAAGCCGCCTTCCATCGACAATATAACATATGCATCTCCACTGCAGGTCCCATCTGCTAACCTAACTTGCCACAAATATTGGCTTAATTAATCCATCTCCATGAGAGGCATAGTGCTAAAATCTAACCAGATGGGTTGACTAAATGGCAATGTAGGTGGAGTACAGCATAAATTGACATAATTGGCTTCCAGGAGGTATTCCATAATGCTCTGCTGTGACTACTCTGAAGGTTGTGTTCAACTCTGCTGCATCATGGACACGTACACAGGAAAAAGCCCTTCCCTTGGTCAAGCACCAAGAAATTTTGAATTCCCATTTCCTCTTTGTTCAGCCTGGAGAGTTCACCAGCGCAGCAAATCATGGTGACTGAACAACCCGCACCCACTACAGTCTGGAGTAGACCTGCAGTGTTGGATCTTATTGGTCTGTGGGGAGAAGAGTCTGTTCAGGCACGTCTTTGATTCAGCAGAAGAAACATAGTCATCTATGAAAAAACATCAGAGGGCATGATGGAGAAAGGGAATAACAGGGACACACAGCCGTGCCATGGGGAAATTAAAGAATGTAGACAGGTGTACAAAAAATCAGGGGAGGAAAACAGTTGCTCTTGTTTGTCACCAACAATATGTTGCTTCTACGATGAGCTATATGTGATTCTCAGCCCCCAGGCACAGCATGGATATTTTGGGGAATCTGAATCCCAGACCCACTATGATGAGACTGTGGACAAGGAATAGAGGAGAACAGGAGGCAGCTGAGTGTGAGAGCCATTCTCCCTGACGGCCTGGAGCAGTTTTAATACCAGAGCAATCCAGTTGGACTCAGCTCTCCATGATGTACCTTTAGTGAGTATGGAATTTCAGCCAAAGTACTGGGGTTACATTTTCTTGCAAGCAAGATTAATAAGATGGGCACCTCTCTTGCTTTACAGCTAAGTGGGGATGGGTGTGAGCAGTAGCTCTGCTGGAGCTGTGCCTTATTGTTAAAGAAACAGAAAAAGAAACACTTTTAAAGACTAACAGATTTATTTATCACGTGAGCTTTCGTGGGAGAAAATCCCACTTCGTCAGACACTTTGAAGATGGGAAATTTACAGAATGGGAGGAAATTAAATGCAGGGAAGTGTATGACATATGATCAGGTCAGGCTGTAACAGCAAATCAAAATAGATGTTAGGATTCAAACACTGGGGACCAGCACATAGAGGAAGGTGAGGTCAAATCATCTGGACCCATGGTAAGGATGCCCTTGATGATGTCCATAGAGATTTCAACAATTTCCACTCCACAATCAAACTTAGCCTGGAACACTCCACACAGGAGATCCACTTTCTGGACACTACAGTGCAAGTTAGTGATGGGCATATCAAGACCACCCTATACCGCAAACCTACTGATCGCTATAGTTACCTACTATACCTCGAGCTTTCATCCAAGACACACCACACGATCCATTGTCTACAATGAAGCCCTAAGATATAACCGCATTTGCTCTGATCCCTCAGACAGATACAGCCACCTTCAGGATCTCTATCAAGCATTCTTAAAACTACAGTACCCACCTGCAGAAGTGAAGAAACAGATTGACAGAGCCAGACGGGTACCCAGAAGTCAACTACTATGGAGAAACCCAAGGAAAAAGAAAGCAGAACGCCATTGGTCACCACCTACAACCCCCAAGTAAGACCTCTTCACCACATCATCAAAGATCTACAGCCTATTCTTCAAGACAATCTCTCACTCTCTCAAGCCTTGGGAGACAGACCTCTCCTTGTTTACAGACAGCCCCCCAACCTTAAACGGATACTCACCAGCAACTACAGATCAAACAACAGAAACATTAAAGTAGGAACATATCCCTGCAACAGACCACGCTGCCAACTTTTCCCTCATATCTACACTAAAGACACCATCACAGGACCGTATCAAGCCACCTATTTCATCAAGGCCTCATTCACCTGCTCATCCACCAATGTGATTTATGTCTTCATGTTCTGGAAATGTCCCTCTGCCTTATATATTGAAGAAACAGGACAGTCTCTGCGCAAAAGAATAAATGCACACATCTGACATCAGAAATTGCAACACTAAAAAACCAATAGGGGAACACTTCAATCTCTCTGCTCACTCCATTGATGACTTGTTAATAGCTGTGCTGAAACAGATTAATAACAAATCACAGCTTCAAAGAGAAACTGCAGAACTACAGATTTTTTCTCTCATTACAACAGGTGATTTGATCTCACCTTCCTCTATGTGCTGTGGGAATATTGCTTTCACTGAGGTCTAACCCAGGCTATGTCTACACTTGTAAATTTAGGTCGACTTTAGCTAAGTCGACAACTAAATTGACTTTAAGTAGACTTAGTTAGGTCGACTTAGCATGTCTACACTTAAATTTTAAGTTGACTTTGGGGGGACCCTACAAAGTCAACCTAGAACGTCCACACTGGATGCCTAGGTTGACTTGTAGGGGCTAGGTGGACCAGGGACAGGTCCACGGTGGCAGGGGGGGCACCCCTTGCCAAGTGCCAGGGGGCTCAGCCTTTGCCCCATTGTACTTTGGTACAATGGGGCAAAGCGGGACAGGGACCCTGGCAGGGCATAGGGGCAGGGTGGGCAGGGCACTGCCCTGCCCTGTGGGGGGACATGCCAGGCTCTCCCTGTGCCACCCCCCAGCAGGGAGGGCAGTGGGGGAGTCCTGGAGAGCCCTAAGTCGACTTAGAGTCAACTTAGGGATAGTCCAAGTTTACACTGGCTTAAGTTGACTTTAGAAAGTCGACTTAAGCCAGAAGTCGACTTAAAACGAGGTTTTAAAAAGTTGACTTAATTTTCCTTAAGTCAACTTAAGCAGCTTGCTTAAGGAAAGTGTAGTGTAGATGCAGGGTAAATTAAGTCAACTTAAGCAAGCTTAAGTTGACTTAATTTACAAGTGTAGACACACCCTATGTGCCAGGCATCGCACCATCACAGTTAGGGAACCTCAGCGTGGCAAACCTATCTGCTATATCCTGCATGTTTCCCACATTCACTGCCCTTCTTCGGAGGTGTCTCTTAATGATCCTGCACATTTGTATCATAGAAGTTCCCATGGTGGATTTATCGACTCCAAATAGATTCCTCAGAGGCCAGTAGCAGTCTGGCATTGCAAGCTTCCACAAAGTGATGGCCACTTATTTCTCCACTGTGAGAGCATGTCTCATATTAGTATTCCTATTCTTCAGGTCTGGGGAAAGCTCTGTGTAAAGTTCCTGGAAAGTGGCCTTATAGAATCATAGAATAATAGGGTTGGAAGGGACCTCACGAGGTCATCTAGTCCAACCCCCTGCTAAAAAGCAGGACCACTCCCCCTAAATGACCCCAGCCAGGGTTTTGTCTAACCGAGCCTTAAAAATCTCCAAAGATGGAGATTCTACCACCTACCTAGATAGCTCACTCCGATGCTTCACCATCCTCCTAGTGAGAAAGTGTTTCCTAATATCCAACCTTGACCTCCCCAGCTGTAATTTGAAACCATTGCTCCTTGTTCTGTCCTCTGTTACCCTCGAGAACAGCCTAGCTCCCTCTTCTTTGGAGCACCCCTTCAAGTAGTTGAAGGTTGCTATCAAATCTCCCCTCAGTCTTCTCTTCTGTAGACTAAATAAGCCTAGTTCCTTCAGTCTCTCCTCATAAATCATATGCCCCAGCCCCTAATCATTTTTGTTGCCCTCCGCTGGACTCTTTCTAATTTGTCCACATCCTTTCTGTAGTGGGGAGCCCAAAACTGGACACAGTATTCCAGATGCGGCCTGACCAGTGTCAAATAGAGGGGAATTATCACATCCCTCGATCTGCTGGCAATACTCCTACTGATGCAGCCTAAAATGCCATTGGCCTTTTTCGCAACAAGGGCACACTGTTGGCTCATATTCATCTTCCCGTCCACCATAACTCCCAGTCCTTTTCTACAGCGCTGCTACTTAGCTGATCGGTCCCCAGCCTGTAGCAGTGCATGGGATTTTTCTGTCCTAAGTGCAGGACTTTGCAGTTGTCTTTGTTGAACCTCCATATCAAACCTGGGATGCCTCCTACACATTTACAAAAGCATCTCAACATTACCAAGAGCATAAAAACAGTTTGAGGCTCTGAATCCTGTTGGATATTTGTCTCCCTGCTTATTATTTAATTAAGAATTAGACAACTCTGCAAACCCAGTGTTGTGTGTGTACTGGGGGACTAAAATGTTTTACACACAGACCAGCGCTCTTTCCCTAAAACTAGACGATGTAAGACAGTATGTAGGCCAAAGAAGGTAGGCATACTGTGTGAAAGAAACAGCTGTAATTGGTTTGTGTGTGTGAAATTTATTAGCATGCAAAATGATGGAATCTCAGGGGTAGATCCTTAGCTGGTTTAAAGGCTAGCATTTACTGATAGAAAATCCTAAACTAGAATTATTTTGTTAAGAAAATCCAAGTGGGTGTTGTGTGATTCCCCACTATAAGGCATCTTCTACCCCTGTAGCAATCTTTAAGGAGCACTTCTTGTGAAAAATGTTCACTCTTAGTCATTCAAGCTACTTTGCTAGCTGCAACTGTTTAGTTATGTCTGGCTATTAAAATTTCATTTAAGAATTGAAAGCCACATACCTTTTGCCTGACTGGTGTTTGTTCACTGGTGGAATGGGCACATTCCTATTTAACCCTTTCCCCTAGTGTTGCTGGCAGTTAAGATAGCTGGGTTTAATTGCTATGAGGTTCCTTTTAAAAAAACAAATACCAACTTGAACTCTGACCCAGAAACCTAAGAAAAATTGAGTTCCCCACTATATGCTCTTGACAGGCATTGCTTGCTCCTTGCAAATCCCAAGTTTATTTCACAAGAAATTTGTATTGAGGTGCAATGCCGTGATCACCACACACCTCTATTTCTCCTTCACCAACAATCCCTTTAAAAGCTCACTTGGTCTCTGCTTACCATCTTAGCCCCAAAATCTTTTAATTCACTCTTCACCAGCCCGGTATCAGAGTTTGTCAAACTTAGACATCAAAGGACAAACACAAAGTTTTTCATCAGCCCTATGCACGCTCCTGTATCCAGGAGGGCCCTAACTTGCCTCCTGCCTCTGGCAGTCCCCACTACTTCTCTTAACCATTCAAGCCTGCAGTGTCTTGTATTTGAATTATTTTAATCCTCCATTTGTTGGAGCAACCTGGTCTGCCTGAGGCCTTACCACACATAAGTGATGATTCCTGGCTAGCAGGGCGCTCTTCAGGGTTCTTCAGCTTTAGTGATTTCCTAGGTGGGTTCAACAACCACAACCACTGCAGCATCACCCACCTCCCCTTGTTCATGAAAATTACTTCTGCACAACACCTTTGTGAAGTCTTCAGAGAGGAAATTAGTGGTAGAGTACTTTCCAGCAGGAATCCATTCCCTTCAATAAATAAATAAATGTAATTAATTAACCATTCACTCACCTCTCCCCCTGTCTTTATCCAGGTTCCACTAGTGAATAATTCTATCCTGTGGTTTTGGTCAAGGTGACCACTTACCCCAGACACATTTGGTATATTTCACTAGCCTTTTCAATACCCAATTGATATAACAGAGTTTTATTACTTCCAGACTTAAAACTTAAGCAAACTTTGACCAAAATGCCCCAGACTGTCACATAAATGAAATGCAAAAGAGATCTGGCCTATTCATTTATTTTCCTTTTCCCAGCAGTAGATACTAGTAGATGGCTCTTTCCAGTATGGAGTTGCTCTCCAACTGGAGTATTTAACCAGCTCTGAGTTGTTGTTTTTTTCCCCTATGTTCACCAATAGGTGTCAATGGTGAGCTTCCTCTGCTCCAGGGCCTCAGGCCATAGAACTTACACCTATAGAGTATATACGTAAGAGGTGGGAAACCCCTGTTCATATCCTTCTACTGGCTCTGCCAGTCTCTATGCTTGCTTTCTTCTCCTAGCCTCCCCAGGAAGGGAAGCACAAGCGAAAATTCCTAGTCATTTCTAACCAAGGGGTGAAGGGAAGAGAGATGAATTGTTTGTGGAGAGGTTGCAGTGGGAAGATTTTCCAGGCATTAGTCCTTTACACAGTGTGGAGCAATGGTCTGGCAAAGGGTGAGCGAGGGACCTATGGTCAGGACATGCTCCAAGCGCTTCAGCTACCAAGAAGCCTCATACCCATGGGGATTGAAAGGAAGTCAATAGCAGGCGAACCATACAGGGATGAGGAAATGGGGATATCCACCTGTTATGACTTAACAGTTAGTATGTAATCTGTTTGTGGCAGGGTCTGTCATTTATTATATGTTTGTACAGCACCTGGCCCAAAGGGACTCTGCTGGTTGAAACTTTTACACATTACTAGTTGGAGAGAAAGAGAAAATGGAGGGGGAGAGAGAAAGAGGAGAGGGTGAACACTGAGAGAGAGAACATTAGAAGAGAGAGTCATTGAGGGAGTGAAGTCAGAAGAAGTAGGTCCAGTCAGAGAGTAAGAGAAAAAAGGGAATAAAGGGGGAGAACAGAGCTTGAGGGAGGAAAGTAATAGATGAGAAAAGAATAAACTCTACAATAAAGAGATTGTAGAGCTTGGTGAAACATGGAGAAGTTTGGCAGGAAACCATGGAGGTCAGAAAATGGAGAGCAGCACCAAGCAAGAGGGAGAGAGCCAATATTATTTAAAGCCATTTCCATTTTTTAAACTTTCAGGAATACCAGAACTGTTCTTCAAGGCTGGAGTCCATCCAGGGTGAAAGAAAAGGGGAATTCTAGGACCGTGAGTGATTTGGAACATGACTTTGCCTGTATTTATAGAGTGCCTCAGTGCCTCAAACTAGAATGGACACTTGAGCAATGTCAAAACTAATGAATAAACTTAATTAACACTATATTTTTTTCTTCCTTTATAGTTAAGGATACTTAGAGCCAAACAACAGCCCCTCTACCCTTCAGGAAATCCTTTAAAAATCAAAAAATTAACCTGCAGAGGCAGCTTTATTTAACGTATCCTGACACATTACTCAGTTGTACTAACAGATCCTGTGTTATATGGAAAGGGCTGGGCAGATATACACCAGAAGCCGTGTGAGGAGAGCAGTTCCAAGCTGTGCTCCATTTGCTGCTTCTCCACCTGGCAAACTACAAAAATTGTTCACAAACGACAAAGGCTTTGTCAGACCAGAAGCAGCTGTGAGGAGGTGAGGAAAAGGGGTAAGCCAATGGGACACTAGTAGGGGGTAACTGTGCTTTTCAGCAGTGGGGAATATATCAGGGAGCACAGATGTGGAGGAAGGCAGATGTACAGCATCAGAAACCAGAAGCAGTACATAGACACTAGCTGTATGACGGTAGCATTGAGAAGCTCCAAAAAAAAGATTGTAATCTCACTGTACAAATGTAGAGACTGGCTTAATAACAGAGTCAATACATACACAGCCATTAAAACATTAGGTGGAATCCAACAAGTATTAAGCTTTTAAGTCTGGAAGTTAGATGCCCAAGTCTCAGGTTAAGGTGCTAAAATCCAGGTTTAGACTATGATCCACAAAGTTCTTGCCTAAAGCTTTATGTGCCTAAATTCACTCAGCCCTTAAATTTTCAGGGGAAATGTTCCCTAGGCACTTGTGCTACCTCTGAGAATGCACACTATTGTCAACCTCAAGGCATCCGGATGTTTAATTGTCACTTAACACCAGGGCAAGTCACAAAGTGGGGGAAGATAGGCGTTCAGCAGCCTGAGTCATATGCAGATCCCAGGTCAGTAGGTATTATCTCAGGCTGCCTACTGGATTGCATCCCATTCCATATCTGGGCACTGCTTCCATTTCTTTTGTGCTTAAAGTTTTGATTTGTTTTTTAAGAAAAATGGACATAGCCAAACATAGTAAAAAAAACCTTAGATACCTTCGATTTTTAACTGTGTAATAGGAAGGAGTTTGTTCTTACAACATGTTCTTGTTTTTATAAATATAGTGGAGGCTTGTGGCTCCCTACAACATTTCAATTTGGGATTAGACCAGGGCTTGCTTTTGAAAATAAACTATTTTAATACTATTCATGACCTTTTGATTAGTCAGCAAGATTGATCTATGGCATTTTTACAACCTTCTCAAATTTTAATTTAATGTAATGGTAATCCAAGCTCAATACCCCGCTCTGGGGTATTTTGCTCTGCTTTGATCAAGACCAAACATATTTACTGATAATTTTTACCCAGGACAAGGTGTAATATCTGTAACACTGGTGGGATGTTAAGGGCCTGAAATTATGGCTACACTGCAAAGGCAAATCAATTTAATTTCAGTCGATGTCCAGCCACCACACCATCGTTGCATCCTGGGGAATGTGTCCCCATCAGCCATGCTTATATTAATGAACAGAGCAGTACATTATGGGTAGCTATCTCACAGTGCGCCTAGCCGCAAGGGATTTTGGGAAAGTCTTCAGTTTTCCATGACACAGTTTCCTCTCTCATTCCCCGCATTTCAACAGCAAACAGACCAATACTTTTTCACATCTGTTTCTGAAACCCTAGCTCTGCTACGCATATGCCATTGCCCAAGAAGCATGGAGCCTGCTCAGCTCTGCTCTCTTGTGAGCATTACAAACACCTCATGACTTACCCCGAAGTATTTCCAGGGCTGAGAGAGGACCACAGTGGAGAAAATTGAGATGGTACTCAAGCCACCATGCTACAAGCCATAGAACTAAAAATTCCTAGCTGTCATGCAGCAGCTAAACATGGTGACTTGCTGTTTCTTGTCCCAGGAAACAAGCACTGTCTGATGGAATCACCTTATTATACAGTATAGGGTAACAAGCAGTGGATGAAGAACTTTTGGATGCAACTTTTGGACTTCCTGATGAAGTCATAATACCTCAGGCGAGTGGGGAAGGAGGACATCAGGAGAAATCCCAAGGAGGAAGATGCGACAGGAGGGAGAATCGACAGGGCAAAGTAGGGCAATGGGCCCGGTATCTTAGGTGCCTGTACACAAGTGTACAGTGTAAAGTGTACACAAGTGTAAAGTGTAAGTCCTCCACTTAGTGAGGAAGGCGATCTAATAACTAATCTCAAGAAGGCTGAGGTGTTTAATGTCCATTTTTAGTTCACAAAAACTGTTCATCGTGACTAGACACTCCCCAAAAGGGGAAGGAAATTGGGACAAAATATATCATGGTTTTACAAGAGATAAATTGTGCCACACTAATCTGATTGCCTTTTCTGAGAAGATAACAGATATCTTAGACAAAAGGAATGCAGTTGATCTAATTTACCTAGAGTTCAGAAAGATATTTAATATGGTTCCAAATGGGGAATTATCAGTTAAATCGGAAAAGTTGTGGATTAATATACAAATTGAAAGGTGGATAAGTAACTGATTAAAGGTGAGACTACAAAGGGTCATAGTGAAAGATGAACTGTCAAGCTAGAGGCCAGTTACTAGTGGAATTCCTCAGGGATCGGTCTTGGGAACAATCTTCTTTAACCTTTTTATTCCTGACCTTGGCAAAAAAAAGTGGGAATGTGCTAATAAAGTTTGTGGGTGACACAAAGTTGGGAGGTTTTGCTAATACAGAGAAGGACCAGGATATCCTACAACAAGAGCTGGATGACTTTGTAAGCTGGAATTCTAGAAATGCGATGAAATATAATAGTTGAAAATACAAGGTCATGCACTTGGGGACTAATAACAATTTTTTGCTCTGAACTGGGGATGCATCAGTTGGAAGTGACAGAAAGAGAAGGACTTGTTGATCACAGGATGACAATGAGCCTCCAATGTGATGAGGCTGTAAAAAAGCCAAAGGTGGTCCTAGCATGCATCAGACAAGGTATTTCCAGTAGCTAGGGAGGAGTTAGTATCATTATACAAGGTGTTGGTGCGACCTCATCTTGAATACTGTGTCCAGTGTGGACGCTCTAGGTCGACTTTGTAAGGTCCCCCCTAAGTTGACTTAATTTTTGAGTGTGGACATGCTAAGTCGACCTAAATTTACAAGTGTAGACATAGCCTCAGAGAGTAAGGGGATGCAGGAGGAGAGATGAAATATCATATGGACACAACAGAAAATGAAGACTAAATGTGAGGGATGTTTTGTACTAATTGATTCAGAGTGCTGTTCTAATTCTTATGATCAGCACTTAGAGCAGTGGTCTTCAACCTGGGCAATACCGCCCACTAGTAGGTGGGTGGTAAACTTACTGCAAATCTGAAAATATTGAAAAACTGGGCACTGATCCAAAAAAGGTTGAAGACCACTGACTCAGAGAATCTCCTTTGCTCAGCAGAAAAGGGTTTGCTATATTTCAGGAAAGTATATAACTACATTTTAGTGATGTGATCGTCCACTCTTTTTAAGTAAACAGACATTTGTTGAATTAAACTACTTAAAGGTTAATTATTGCTCCAGGTTTTTATAATAAATCAATATTTCAGATCACAAATACATAATTATTTCCAATCACAATATTTCAGATCCCAATAGGATCACCATTTATTAAAATACATGAAGAAAGTGCTAATGGGTTTACTTATTTGTCTTGTCTCACTTTTAGACCTACATGATTCACCGGATCTCATTCAGAGCATTACGGGCCCCACAAGTCAGGCATTTTCTCAAATGTTTTTGGCAGTGTGACACACTGCACTTCTGTTTACACCCCTATGGTGTAATTATGTATGGTTTAATGCAAAGTATGTTATGCATAATGTTTTTAGAATGCTCAGGGTATACTGAGCATTATTGTTATTGTAATATGTCTGTTTCAATGTCATGTGTATGGTTATGAGGCTTTCTGTGTAATATTCCCAAAGATGTGTCTCACGGCTTGAGACATCTAAGAGAAACTCTATAGAACTGAAGAGTAATTTGTGCTTAATTAGGACTTGCATAGCGCCAGTGCCGTCCTTTGGTGGAGGGGGGGGGGGGGTGAAAGGGGCGATCGTCCCGGGCCCCACGGTTAAGTGGGCCCTGCACTGCTGTCCCCCATGGCCGTGCTTACCTCTCCTCTGCGCTGCTTTCGGCAGTGACCCGAAGGCATCAGGGCGGGCCAGGAGCGCTTACCCTGGCTCCAGGGCTGGCCCTGCTCCCAAGGCAGGACAGGCAGGCCCAGGGGTGGGGCAGGTGCGGAGGTCCCAACCTCTGGGCCAGCCTGCTGCAGCCTGCCCAACACCCTTCACCATGGCCTCATGGGGCCGGCTCCAGCCCTGGTGGCGGCCTCAGTTCCCCAGCTGGGGCCACGGCAGCCTCGACTGGGGTTAGCTATGTTTGAAATTATTTATGATATTGAAAAGATTTTGAAATCCAACCGAATGCTGGGTGACCTCTTCCTGCCTAGGACCCCTTCAGGAAAACCACATGTTGAAGAAGGACATTCGTAATCACCCAAGACTCTTATCATATTCCACTAGCTGTCTAGTCTTCATGCAGTCACCTCCCCTAAATGCATCAGTTCCCTTTCTAGTCATTTAATCGAGAGACTTGTTTCATCCTCAAACCCCCTTCCTCCTAAGGCTTCAAGGCCTCCTCCACTTGTGGCTGCAGGAGTAGAAAGAACATATGGGATTGGAATATTAGGGGAACCTGCAGGTCATGAAGTGAGGTGTACTGGCCGAGCAATCGGGGGATGATAACCAATATCCTACGGTGAAATCCTGGCCCCATAGAAATCGATGGGGGATTTGCTGTTGACTTCAGTGGGGCCACAATTGTGCCTTCAATCCCCTAGCAATTAGCCCTAAAGGACAATAGAGACCCAAGTCTATTACCCTTTTTTCTGGTATCACTGTGATGAAACTTTTCTTTAAGTAAAGGGAATGATGAAATGAAAGGGAGCATGCAGACAAGCTAGAAGACTTCTTTGTATCAGTCTTCACCAGTGCAGTTGGTGGCAGATACATATCCTTTTCACTCAATTCCCAGAAGAAAAGGGGATTCGGCCTATGTGTACTCACAGAAGCTACCCTCAGGCTAAAGGAGTGTAGAGAAATGTACTGTCATGTTCCATCTAGAAATCAAGTTGTTCCATGAGGAATGGTTTCCAAATAAATGTCCAGTACTAGCAATATCTCTGACTCAAGGGGCAAACAGTTTTTGTGGGAAGCTCAACTGTCACTTTGTGGTATTAAGAAGTTATCTAAACTGAATCTGTGTATGGCTATGTACACACGAGCATACTTGTCCCGCAATAAGTTATTGCGGGACAAGTAAAGCGCTATAAATATAGCGCTTTCTCGCGTGCACACGTGCACTTCGTTTCGCAAAGGAGCATTCACCCTTGGAATGCTCCTTTACGAAAGAAGAGCAGTGCATGGTGGGCACCTGTCCCACCATGCACTGCCCACAGCCAGCCCCCTAGCCCAGCTGCAGGGCTTCCGGTGGCAGGGGGGGCTGCATTGCCAGCCCCCGCTGTCATCCGAACCCCAGCACAGCT
>ML686194.1:1908269-1928809 GCA_007922175.1 Pelusios castaneus
ACATGACTTATGAGGAGAGACTGAAGGAACTAGGCTTATTTAGTCTAGAGAAGAGAAGACTGAGGGGAGATTTGATAGCAACCTTCAACTACTTGAAGGGTTGCTCCAAAGAGGAGGGAGCTAGGCTGTTCTCGAGGGTAACAGAGGACAGAACAAGGAGCAATGGTTTCAAATTACAGCTGGGGAGGTCAAGGTTGGATATTAGGAAAAACTTTCTCACGAGGAGGGTGGTGAAGCATTGGAATGGGCTATCTAGGGAGGTGGTAGAATCTTCATCTTTGGAGATTTTTAAGGCTCGGTTAGACAAAACTCTGGCTGGGATAATTTAGGGGGAGTGGTCCTGCTTTTTAGCAGGGGGTTGGACTAGATGACCTCGTGAGGTCCCTTCCAACCCTATGATTCTATGATTCTATGACCTCGAGGAACTCCCCTCGGCCGAAGACCCCGAGGAACAGACAACCGCTGCTGGGCCCTACGACCTGGAGGAGCTGCCTTCTGCCGAGGAACCGCAGGAGTTCCCAGACCTACCGCCTACGGACACAGAGGGCCTGCTTGGGATCCCCCGTGCAATCTACCCTGAGGACCTGGAGGGAGACTCGGCGGATACAGGTACCCCAAAACCCAGGTTGGAGGAAGTGGCCCAGGGGCGGCTGGTTGCCACATAGTGGGTGACGGAGCCACCGGAGGTCAGCGTGTTTGGGCGGGAGCCCCGCTGACCCCACTGGCAGACCACTCTGCCACTGGATAGGGCCCTGGGCTGGGATGCAGTGGAGACGGTTGGGCCTGCGTCCTCCTCCCTCACCCTTTTCCCTAACCACCTGGAGCGCTCAAACCCCTAGCGACCCTACGAGAAGGTCTGTGACTCTGTGCCTGCCCCACCCCGCCTGAAGGGCCGGGGGCAAGTGACTCTGTGCCGAGAAGGGCGCCCACCACCGCTAATTCCCCTGAGGCACCCGAAGGGGGCGCCCTCCGAGCCCGCCAGTGACGCGGAACTCTACAGCTATATTGAACTTAATGGGAGTTTGCCTTCAATGGGGCCAGGAATTGATTTCCCCATGTTCCAAACACAGATAAGGTGTCTCTTCCATGTGACTTTCCTAAGGTCTGAGAAAGGCTGAGCCCTCATTTAAGTTCTGTCTGTGTTCAGTAAAAAGGTAGGACCAGGTCTACACTGGTGATGAAATTTGGCAGCAGTTGATGGGAGTTAAGTAAGCAATGCAGAGTAGTTTGTGTAACTCCCATTGACTTCCTACCTCTCTTCAGTGTTGCATCTTCGCTGTGCTATGCTGATAGGAAATGTGTTCCCATTGATGCAGCACTATGCCACTTGAAGGGGTGGTTTTATTAAACTGATTTCCAGATTGACTTAGTAGGTCTTAACTGACTAGCTATTAAGTCAATCTGAAAAGATCAATCTGATGGCGGTGAACTTGCTGCTGTCAGTGTAGATGTGGCCTAAGACTTCTCTCCCATCATGATTTCCTGAGATTGATGAGGTCAGATTCCTCTCTTCTGCAGAATGTTTATTACATTTCTCTGATGAAGTTTTGCCCACATCCTGGGCATTTTTAGAGCAGCCCACCTATGCGGATTCTTGGATGTGTAATAAGGTTTATGCTCCAGCTATACTCTCCTCCACATTCTGCACATTTATTAATTTTTTTCTCCTCCATTAGGACTCTCTGCTTTGAAGTGAGATAATGTCTTCTGTGTTTTGACTTTCTCCAGATCTTTTCATTGCTGAGGAGTTGCTTCATCTTCACTCCTGATTTCATCATCTGCTGGAACAAAAAGGGAATTCTGTCATTATTCATTCCTCCTTCTGTGTCAAAAGGAAGCCTGGTAATGGTACCTGTGAAGCATTTCTCCCTAATATTCCGGTTAATAGGACCTTAAACCCAGATCTAAAGATCCCTGAATACACACTCAGAGAGGAGGAAGACATGAGAAAGAGGAAAAGGGACAGGAAGAACGTGTGGCTGATTGGAATGGAGATGTTAAGGAAAAAGAAGAGGGCAAGGAAAAACACTGATGGAATGATGGAGAGATCTACTGGATCTTTATCTTCTTTGAAGGTGTTTAATTTTGGTTTTATTTTAACCAGAAAGCCAGGAGGGCAATTTGCCTTTGGCTTCCTTCACAAAAATCCTCCTAAGGGAGCTGGAAGAGAGGGAGACTATGTACCCATATTAAGAATCACTTTAAACTTTCTAATATTTTCTCAGTCTAGAAGCCACCTATACATCCTATGCTGGCCCAATCATCTAGCAGAGGACCCAAGTGATTTACTGGAGCATCTCTGCTGTAAAATGGAGCTTTCCTTTCCACCTTATCAGGCACTTGAACTTCCTTTTGAATAACAACACAGGGGTAAGAAAAAACTATTCAACAAGAGAACTATTTTGAGTCTGACATGTATTAATGAAAGGGTGGCCTCTATTTTCATTCATTTCAGGCAGGCTGTTCTTTTGTGTGTAGGTGGAAGACTGGTAGAAAAGGATGTTCAGGGTTAAAGCACATGTGTGACTCTAGGGGACAGCATAACACAGGCTTTGCCATTGCACAGCACAGTTAAAAGATGAGGTGAGACAGACCTGAAAGATTATGACAGCTTTGATATGATTCCCACTTTTTACTCCATTTGTTGCTGGTCTCTGACATTTGGGCTATGTCTACACTTGGCCAAATAAGTCGACTTTGCTAAGTCGACTTAGCATGTCTACACTGTAAATTTAGATCGCCTTAAAGTCGACCTTGCCAAATCAACTTAGAGCGTCCACACTAAGTTGACTTGTAGGGGCTAGGTGGACCTGGGACTGGCTTAAGTCGACTTAATTTGTAAGTGTAGACGCACCCTTGGTGACTTATTCCTCACCTGTGCAGACACCTCTTGGATCTCCCTTTCTCTGGAGAACTGGAGGTGCAAGACACATGGCTTTATCATTAGTTCTGATTGGGAGACTGGCTCAAATTAGGAACTAGAAATCCTATTCTGAGGAAAGAAAATTAGTACAAAGCACCTTTGGAGTGATAGTAGATGCTGCTGGGATAACAGAAATGAAAATGATACTCAATAGACATGAGCTATTATTTAGGAATTGATCAGAGGGTACGTCTACACTGGCAATTTAGGTTGACTTAAGTAGCCTTAAATCGACCTAAATTACTCCCAGTCCACAATGGGCTTTCATTAATTTGACTTAAGAAATTCCTTAAGTCGACTGAATGAAAGCTTAAGTCGACTTAGTAAGAACTGCCGGTTAGGTCGACCTAATCCTTAAGTCGACTCCTTAGGTCGACTTAAGCACAGTGTGGACATGGATTAACCCTTATGTAGACTTTATTAAGTCAATTTAACGGCAATTAGGTTGACTTACTAAGTTCCCATTCAGGGTAACCACTTTGTTAAGTCAACTTAATAAGGCTGACTTTAGGTCGACTTAAAGTCGACCTTATTAAGTCGACTTAACAAAGTTGACCTAATTTTTTCTAGTGTAGACATAGCCAGAGATTGATATAAATAACTACAGAGATCTCCTATGTGAATAAAAGAAGGTGAGATATTCTGGAGATGACACATGGCAATAGCTCTTGACCTGGTCAACTGTCAATCTTCACCATATTGCCCCCTTGGACATATGCAAATTAAGTTCTCAGGAGACAGTGAATTTAAAAAATAAAACATCAAAGCCCAAACCCTTAAGCAGGGAAAAGGTGAACAGACACATTTTCCTTCTGCAAAGGGATGTTTTCAGCTGTTCTTTGATCTCTGATAATGCAGCTGCTGCTATGCCAGTGAATGACGACTCATACTGAACTATTATACTGTACATACTATCATATCCTCAACCCCCTGCCTCACCCCAAAACAAAACTATGTTAAAAGAATGGTAACGTTATAAAATTAAGAACTCAAAGGTTAAGAACAATGGGGCTGAATTAAGAATGAACAGGAGACTTCACTTGGGAATTTCCTGATTTTTCAGCAATGGAGTTTGCAAATGTAACATTCTTTTATGTAGTTGGCTTCTTTCAAAAACAAGTACATTACACAAACTGAAAAAAACAGGCATTCTATCCTATGGAACCGCAGGAGTGGGCCATTGACCAGAGGAGACCCAATCTGGATGGTCTCTAGTCCTCTGCCTGGCACCACATTGCCCCCTGTTGGCTGACAACAGCAACTGCAGGGAAAATCCTGCTCAGTCCTAGTCTGTAGCATGCCCAGTGTAGCTGGAATCTGCCGAGAACTCGGAGCCTCTGCTAAAGTGAAACAGTTGTAAAAAAAAGAATTTTAACAGGGGCAAAAGAGTTCATTTTTTCCTAATCTCATTTTGAGAAAATGCTAAACGATTTTAGCTAAAACTTAAAAAATTAATTGAGTCTGAGGTAGACAACTGGTATTGAAAATTTCAGCTTGAACATTTAAATTGTAGCAAAGGTATAAGAAAGTTGGATCCAAGAATGAAAAGTGTCGGACAACCTTAGCAAAGGACATATAAAATGAACCAGCAGATCGAGGGATGTGATAATTCCCCTGTATTCGACACTGGTCAGGCCGCATCTGGAATACTGTGTCCAGTTTTGGGCTCCCCACTACAGAAAGGATGTGGACAAATTAGAAAGAGTCCAGCGGAGGGCAACAAAAATGATTAGGGGGCTGGGGCACATGACTTATGAGGAGAGACTGAAGGAACTAGGCTTATTTAGTCTAGAGAAGAGAAGACTGAGGGGAGATTTGATAGCAACCTTCAACTACTTGAAGTGGTGCTCCAAAGAGGAGGGAGCTAGGCTGTTCTCGAGGGTAACAGAGGACAGAACAAGGAGCAATGGTTTCAAATTACAGCTGGGGAGGTCAAGGTTGGATATTAGGAAAAACTTTCTCACTAGGAGGGTGGTGAAGCATTGGAATGGGCTATCTAGGGAGATGGTAGAATCTCCATCTTTGGATTTTTAAGGCTCGGTTAGACAAAACCCTGGCTGGGGTGACTTAGGGGGAGTGGTCCTGCTTCTTGGCAGGGGGTTGGACTAGATGACCTCGTGAGGTCCCTTCCAACCCTATGATTCTATGATTCAAAGGAGGGTTTTCTTTCACAACTGCTCCAAGAGGAGCTCCCAGAATCCCATTCCTACCTGTCCTGCTAGAGGAAACAAAATGAGCTGAAGGATTTTCACTGATTAGCCATCTTGAACGAACTTCAGAGCCAGATGCCTTGGGAGCAAAAGGCTACATATACAGAGATTTTTCTGGGGCTCCCTTAGTCACAACACCTCCTGCCTACAGCAAATCTGTAACAGATGTTGTAGAATATAAAGGGTGAGAGATTTTTCCTCAGGAGTCACCCAGGTGCCAGTGTTTCATGCCCCAAACTATGATTGCTTGGAAAGTAACTTGCTCTAATCCTTGTGACACCAACCAGCAGCTACTGTAGTAACAGGTGGGGGTGAGACTGGTTAGGAGTTGGCTTCAAGGAGCAATCTTAGAGCTTGTGATGCTCACTAGTATTGTGAGGTACCTCACTAACACCTACCCTTAGCATGAGAAAGTCTTGTTTGTGCCTGCTATGGATCAGCTTCTTCATCCTACCAGCTATGGTCAACCTCTTCACCCTAGTATGGTAGAACAAGCATTGCCTTCCAAGCCTCAGCAGGCCTCACTCTCTCTGCACAGGCTAGCAATAGGCACGCACCAGCCCCTGAGTCCTAAGATGTCTGTCTTGGGAGTGCCCAGCCTCCTTTATGCTGGACAGTCACAGAACTCTCAGATTCTCTAATACTAAAGGAATAGTGCATACTGTTTATTAGATCCTACATGGGATTACCACTCTGCTCAACACACAGCCTTGAGATAACCTTATAGTTTGTAAACAGTGTATCAGAGAACAGAGATTCAAATGATAGTAAGGCAAACTAAAGGTTACATATTAACATCCTCTCCCCACCCGCCACCCCCCGCCCAATACCCTTTCTAAAGCCTAAACTTAACTCACAAGACATTCTCCTGTCTCCTATAGCAATAGCTTACCTCAAGTCCTTTCCCCAGCATTTTCAACCTAGGTGGCTGAGATGCATCTTTTATAACATCAAGCCTGATGGCAGTTTGTCTTCCCAGACTGAAGGATTCCTAGTGTACATCTGTACCCCCCAGTCCCAGTCAGTGCCTCAAAAGTTTGTCATTAGTTGTAAATGGGATACCCCTGCTGTTTTTGTTTTCATCTGCAGCACTCAATCTATTCTCTAGTATTTGACTTAATATTCAAATGCACTTCCACTGTAAGATACAGAATATCCAATAATCAACCAAGGCGAAAAGCGCCTGTGCTGGAAAAGTCTGCCTCAATGCACGTTACTTTTGAGTAACCTGCCTTTAACTAAAAGACTTTAAAACATACTTTTCAATATATATATATATATGAAATGCCTTATACAATATCTGCATGATGCTTATTATGACCAGTGCAATGTATGCTTTCAGCAAAGTCGTACCTAGCCTATTTTGATGAGCCAGGGACTCTCTATTATCCTATATATCACTGTCCACTTTCTCAGTCTGGGCATTAAGAGGTCACTGGGTCACAGAGGACCTCTATTCAGCCATGTGGAGTCACATGGACCTTTCTAGCAGGAAACTCACAGGTTCTAGCATGAAAGTTATTTCTGAACTGTGTCAGTTGAATCTAAATACAACTCAAACAACAAGAGTCCTGTGGCACCTTAAAGACTAACAAATTTCTTCGGGCATAAGCTTTCATGGACTCCAACCCACTTCATCAGATGCATCCATGCAAATACATGGTAACGCATGCTCCCTGTCCTAAAGAGTTTACAATCAAAATTATTATTATGGTATTATTATAATCATTTCCATCTCAGAGATGACAGACTGATAAAGTTGGAGATTCCAGGGTCAGGAAGGAACTCATCTGGCTCACATGGTCCCCTTGACCACTTTTGCTGTCCTTCTTACCTGGAGGAAGTAGACACTGACACCTAAACATGGATGGAAAGCTTCAAGTCTAGGACTGTTAATAGTAATGGCTAATTTTTTAAAGCTTTTTTTCTGTGTTCAGTAACAAAAATGCTGCGTATTGCATCTATCTAAATATCATTTATTGAAATAAGATACTCTGAGAAATCCAGAAAAGGGCCATCATTAAGTCAGCAACCATCCTTTACGGTGGTCTACCCTTGTCTGAGGCCCCTGTCTTTCCCAAGAGCCATTATCTTCTTGGAAAAGGGACGGGGCTCTAACAAGGGTCACCCACCAGTGACTCCTAGGACGTGAGAGCCCCCAGCTCATGCACACTCAACAGCAAAGGGGAGTGCCCTGGGGTCTGCCACAGCAGACAAAAAGAGTGAGTTGGGCATGTTGGCATAAATCAGCATTAATTCTTTATGAAAAAGACACAAGAAGGCCTGTGAAATGCCCTTTGTCCTGCAATAAGAGCTGTTAGTTTCTCCCAGGCCAAGCACCCAGCCAGAAAGCAGGTAAGGGATTTGAAACAGGGTCAGTCATGCTCTAAGCAAGCACTCTAACTCCTATTGTATAGAGCAGGGGTGTCCAGTGTTTTCAGGAGAGGGGTCACATTGCATTTTTTTTAAAACTTGTGGGGCCAGTAAGCTGGAAGGGGCTGGAAGGAGTGCCTAGTTCTCCACTCAGATGGCTTTGGGGGCTTGCTGTTGCTGCTGCATCCTGTTGGGTTGGAGCTGGGCAAGGGTGCTCAAGGCTGGAGGGGAGGGGCTAGTGCTGTATCTGGGATGGGAGCAGAGATGGAATTTGACTATTTAATTTTTGGGGGTAGCATGGCTACCAAGGATGTGGGGTGTGTGTGTGTGGGGGGGGTTCCTCCTAGGGGGGCCTGGCCAGTACCATCCACCCTCCCACCCCGCCTAACACCAGTTCTGGGTGCCATACTTAGGAAAGAGATGCACAAATTGGAGACAGTCTAAAGGATAGCCAAAAAAAAAAAAAGTTTAGAAAACCTGAAAAATGAAGAAAGAACAACAAATGGACATATTTAGTCTTAAGAAAAGAAGACCCGGGGTGGGGGGGAGACGGAGACCATATAATAGACTTCAGTTATGTTAAGGATGACTATAAAGACAAGGATCAAATGTTCTTCACGTCCACTGAACATAGGACAAGAAGTACTGAGCCTAATATGGAGCAGGGGAGATTTAGGTTAGATATTAGGAAACATTTTCTAATTTATGGATAGGTACACTTGGAATAGACTTCCAAGGAAGGTTGTAGAATAACCATCATTTGAGGTTTCTAAGAGCAGGTTAGAAAAGCTCCTGTAAGAGATGGTCGAGGGTTAATTGTTCCTACCTCAGAGAAGGGCTCTGGATTTCAGGACTTCTTGATGTGTCTTTCAGTCCTACATTTCTATGTTTCTATAGCTGCCACTCTCCCAGACATGACACAAATGTGTAAACTTCTCAACTCTTGCTGGTACCAAGTAATCCTTAAATTTTGAAGTGTAAATATATTTAATTGTAATTTTACTTGGGAGCCTCTAGTTGGAGAAAGGTTAATAAGTAAACAAAATATGAGTAAGAAATAAATTGAGATAAGCTGGAAACACTGCACTGCTAATGAGACAGCTCAATCTAGGATACTGCAACAGGATGGAAGATGTTAGGGCAATTGATCTGAGTCCTAAGCAATTTTATTCAGTCATCCTGCTTCTAGGTGTTTGGACCCTGCAATGAGGTGTAGAGTACTCACCTGTGCTGACATATGGATCTGTTTGGTTCCAACACAAAACAGATAAGGTCATGGAACCTTTCTGAGTGCGACAGAGGAATTTCTGTAGAAAGCAAACCAAGTAATAGCCAGGCTTGGGGTAAAGGTTAGGCTTATTAAGTCGACTTAACAAAGTCAACCTAACTTTTCCTAGTGTAGACATAGCCATATAGTATACTGTGATTAAACACTCTTTAGAGAAGTGTGGTACCTGCTTCCACAGTTCTGCATCCAAACCTCATTATGTAGGACCTGGACCATTAGCCTCTTAAAGCAACAGCAGCTTACATAATATGACAGATGCCCCTGCCCCCACACACATTTGAATGAAAATTACAAATGTAGTGAAGTGAATGATAAAACTTTATGGAGACACTTTGATTCTGTAATAAAAGGTACATTATAAACAGATAGAATCTGTGAGATGCTGGCAAGTTCCAAAGGGGTAGCCATGTTAGCCTATTTCAGCAAAACAAATAAGGAGTCCTGTGGCACTTCAAAGCATCTAACAAAGTGGGATTTTCTCCCATGAAAGCTTATGCAATAAATAAACGTATTAGTCTTTAAAAGTGCCACAGGACTCCTTGTTGTTGTTTTTGGGGTTTTTTTTGTGAGATGCTGGGTATCTCTTGGATAGGTTGATCCCCCCCTCAGCTCGGATTAAATTTCAGTGTGAGTTGAGGTCTATCATTTTAAGAGAACTGCTGAGTACCTCATTCAACTATTGCTAGATAAATTTGGGAAACTGTGGGGTCTTGCCATTTTTATCATCTACCAATGAATACCTCAATATCTCTTCCCACTAATTAATCAATCTAACAGTAATTCTAATGTACAAACCTCAAGCAAATTCAATGAGCTGGCATTTATTATTATTATTTAACTTCTATACAATGTCTTTTCATCCTTAAATCTCAAAAAAGTTGGTATTGTCACCCCCATTTTACACATGGAGAAATAAAGGCACAAAGACATTGAAATGACTTGTTCAATATCTCATAGCAAGGACTGGAAACATAGACTCAGACTTTAAGGTCAGAAGGGACCAGTACGATCATCTAGTCTGACCTCCTGCAAAAATGCAGGCCTCAAGACCTCACCCACCCACTCCAGCAATAGGCCCCCAACAAAATCCTAAGGGCCTTTCACAAGAACTGTTCCGGAGAACAGAAGGGTGTGGTGCCTGTGGAGAGCTAAGATTTGGGATCTGGACCTGAGGCTGACAAGGATCCTAATGGGAGCAAGAAAGAATCTTCAGATATGGTCCTTGATTTCAAAAGGGGAAACTTTAAAAAAATCAAGGGAATTATTTAGGGAAGTGGGTATTTGCTGGATCAGAAAGGCAGCTTGGGTCAAAGCAAACTCAGGCCATTTGTTCAAAAATCCTTTCTTTGGCTGTTGGTCCCTGGATAATCCAGTTTGGACCAGTCTGTGAGCTTCTGCAGCTGGTGGGGCTTATCGGGACGTGTTACAATGTACGTGAATATACCAAAGTAGCCCCCTTCCCCTCTGTGCTCAGTTCCTGGAGGAACTATATTTACCCTTCCTATTGAAATACACACAATCCCTCAACAGTACATAAACATTTAGACGTTTAATACAATAAACTCCAAAGTTATTAAACTTAAGTCAATAAGATTTAATATAATTCAGTATGGTTTGTCCAGGATATATCAGGATATTGTTGTATCTGTCACAGTCATATGCTACAAAGACCCTTAGGCCAGGTCCACACTACAGATTTCGGCTGGCATAGCTATCTCAATCAGATGTCAAGAAGTGTGATTCCCAATTAACATAGCTGTGCAGTCAAAAATCCCCACTGTAGGCACTTTGCTGGCATGGTGCACTGATATTCCTATACTGTTAAAGATTTTTTAGTGTGGTTATGACCCTTGATATGGTGATTTCATTGGGAAAACTCACAGATAATCTGACTGATGAGATGTGACACTGATTGTACACAATATTAGTGTGTATCAGAATATGCCAGGTAAGGTCTTTTATGAAAGCATGAAACATTCTCAATGTGATGATCATTTTGAGATATGTATGAAAACTTTAGTTATGAATCTATGTATATTAGATACGCAAGCTACATATCTCCCATCAACTGCTGTTGACAGTGTAGGCCTGCCTAAGGAAAAACATCTTAAAATTAATTCTCAAAGGGTATTTAGAGATGGAAATGTGCAATAGGAGGACATAAAAAGTAATCTCTTGGCCAGAAGTGAATAAATATGGTGCAACTACAGAGATCAAGGTCATTTGCCATCCTAAAATATGGAGTTTGACTATAGGCAGACCAAGCAACTGCAAAATAGCAGCCTCTAGATACTATGCTACCATGTTTAAATACAAAGATTGAGGGCATGGATAGGAAGTATGTTTGAGGAAGGACTAAAAAAGCCTCATTGAAACATTCGAACTTCCCTGCCCCCTTAGTTAAGGACTGAGAAGGTACTCTGATCCTTCAAGAAGACCTCCAGTAAAACCAAGGCAAACAATACTCGATCTTAGTGCGGAAAGTGTTCTTGTTGGAAAACTGATTGCTTTTTAGTGCAAATACTCTGAAAGAAAACCTAATTCAGCAAGCTGTGGGGGTGAGGGGATCACAAAACTGAGGAGAAATTAGTAAAAACCATTGTAGAAGATACACTGTGTGCTTCTGCTGTGTGTAGTGCATTCTGTATCTCGCTTCAGGGCCAGTTAGTCCTGGTTCTTACCTGGCAGACAATGTGCTTGAATCCCAGTCTGCAGGAATCCTTACTAGTCTGGTGTGCCTGTCACTCAATTTGACAGTTGTTCCTCAATCCCACCAGAAAATTTGAAACATTTCTAATGTGTATCTATAAATAGTCTTGGCTGGTTTTGTCATATAGTATTTATTTATTTATTATTGGCTATGTTTACATTGGCAAATTAAGTCGATTTAAGAAGACTTACGTTGACTTAAACAAAGGCGCGTCTACACCAGGGTTTCCTTAAGTCGACTTAAGAAATTCCTTAAATTGACTTAATGAAAGCTTGTCAATTTACTAAGAACTAAGCCTCCTTAGGTCGACCTAAGCCCAGTGTGGATGCTTAAGTCCACTTTGTTAAGTTGTCCTAAGGGCAGTTAGGTCGACTTAAAAAAGTGGACTTAGTCCACGTCCATAGACACCACTTTAAGTCAACTTAACAAAGTCGACCTAACTTTTTGTAGTGTAGACATAGCCATTATTATTATTATTATTATTATTATTATTATTGAGGTGAAATGTTAAGATGTAAGAAGGTTGACAAACCAAATATAGCTTCTAAAATCGAGTGCTAGAGAAACAAGCCTAATGTGAATTAAAGAGCTGTAGCTAATTTTTCTGTGTTTTTTTAACTTCATATTTCACTCGACATAAATGCAATAGTAAACAAATTGTGATCAATCCCATGTTTAGTATGATATAATCCAAATCCGTCATGAGTTAAGATTTTCTTCCTTTTTTTCTTTGTTCCAGATTAAGGCATCTGTATGCCAGAAATAGAGACCGAGGTGGAATTAATTTATCATTGCCTATATTATCTTACATGTAATTTCCTCAGAAAACCATAAATGCAATTTTTATCATGCAATGAGTGAGTGATAAAAATGTGTTTACATTAAGGAATTAAGGCTATGTCTACACTTGCAAGTTGGATCGAATTAAGGAGGCTTAAATCGACCTAACTTAGTCCTTGTCCACACAAGGCTTTCATTAAATCGACTTAATGAAAGCGTAGGTCAACTTAATAAGAACCGCCAGTTAGGTCAACCTAACCCTTAAGTCGACTCCTTAGGTTGACCCAAGCACAGTGTGGACACTTAAGTCCACTTTATTAGGTCGATTCTAGGGCAGTTAGGTCGACTTACTAAGTCCCCGTTCAGGGAAACCACTTTTTTAAGTCAACCAAATAAGGTCGACCTTAGGTCAACTTAACAAAGTCAACCTAACTTTTTGTAGTGTAGACATAGCCTAAGGAATTAATGTATTTGCATTAAGGAATTATGCAATTATGCAATTTGAACTGAAAATCTCTTCAACTAAATTTTACAACCTGTAATTTTCAGATCCTGATTTCTGTCCATTCATTTCTGAACATAATCTTGTTTCTCTATGGAATTTTACATAAAAAAATTTCAGCTGCTGTCCCTTCCAGCCTGAACTCTAGTATAGACATGACTTTAATGGCTTCCAGCATTTCTGACCACCATCCAATATGACATAATGTGAAAAATGTCAGATGCAAACAATACTTTACTTACATTAGGGCAGTATCTCTCAAACTTTCCAGACTACTGTACCCCTTCTGGGAATCTGATTTGTCTTGCATACCCCCAACTTTTACCTCACTTAAAAACTACTTGCTTACAGAAATCAGGCATAAAAATACAAATGCATCACCCTACACTATTACAGAAAAACTGCTCACTTTCTCATTTTTATCATATAATTTTAAAATAAATCAATTGGAATATAAATACTGTACTTGCATTTCAATGTATAGTATCTAGAGCAGTTTAAGCAAGTCATTGTCTGCATGAAATTTTTGTTTCTACTGACTGCACTAGTGATTTTTAAGTAGCCTGTTGTAAAACTAGGCAAATATCTAGATGAGCTAATGTATCACCATGGAAGATCTCTATGTACCTTCAGAAGTACATGTACTCCTGGCTGAGAACCACTGTCCCAGAACTCCCAGTGATACCATCTGTGGGAATTCTTTTGGTAAATTCCTTGATAAAAACAAAGCTGTAGATAGTTTATCCTTCTAGGCCCCTTTCTCTCAGCAGAGAGGTCTAGTACACAAGACAACCATTATCTTGTCACTCAATCTTGCTTCCTTCCTCATTTCCTGAGGAAATAGACTATAATTTTTAAACTTCTGTAAAGACCATCTTTTACAGAAATACAACTATTTTAAGGGTTGTGTGTCTCATCCTGTCTTTTTGTTATTTTACCAGGGAGAAAATGTAACACTGTATATGGATGTTTAACAGAAATTATTAATTCTTAACAGCCTGTGTGAAAATTATTCCCAGACTATAAATTCTACAGTTGTAGGATTTTGCACCAATAGTGTTTGACATGCTAGAATTAGCAAAGAATTGTATCCTAGTTGTACAGACTGCCTAAGAGAGAAAAAAATTACTCTAAGCTATGTACATCAAAGGAGTTTTCCGTGTAAAACTAGCACACAAAAATGCACATTTATAGCCCATCAAAGGGAAAATGTCTTAGAGTGTTCAGAAAAAAAGTACAAAAGTTAAAATCAGAAAATTACGGCCTGCTCAATTCATTTAAAGAGATTTTCAGTGCAAAAGCTGTTTGTCCCTCCTGCGTATGAAACCAGTAGCTGGAACAATAGAAAATCAAATTTGCATGAGACAGCCCAGGAGAAAGCTCCAGCCAACTGATGTAGAGGGATATTATGTATCTGTCAAGCACGCTGATCCTGTGGGCAGGACAATATCTTAATTAGCGAAAGGAAAGGGAATAAGAGAGACAGAGAGAGTGTCAAGCCCTGAAGAAAGGTTGCTTTCATTAGTGGTGACCAGAGACCGGCTATCACAGAGCCTGCTAGAGTAGATTTAGGCTGATAACATCCACAACTGACTTCCAGCTTCTCCTGAAAAGGAAGCAGTCCCATCTCTCCAAAGCTACCAAAGGGGCTACTGGGTTGTGCAGAGTACATGCTCCAGAAGTCAAGGAAAGAATCGTTTGAAGACACCCTAGTCAACTCTACAGCTCTGCTGCTGGTAAGTCTGAAGATGGTAAGCATTGTAAACAGTCAGATTCAGTTTAGAGAACTTTCTAATACCTCAGAGTCACAGCTGAGCTTCTAAGGAAATATGCTTGCCTACTGAGTAAGACACTAGGGCTATGTCTACACTTGTAAATTTAGGTCGACTTAGCATGTCTACACCTAAATTTTAAGTCGACTTAGGGGGGACCTTACAAAGTCAACCTAGAGCATCCACACTGGACACCTAGGTTGACTTCTAGGGGCTAGGGGGACCTTGGGCAGGTCCACGGTGGCGGGGGGGCACCCCTTGCCCAGTGCCAGGGGGCTCAGCCTTTGCCCCATTGTACCTGGGTACAATGGGGCAAAGGGGGACAGGGACCCTGGCAGGCCATAGGGGCAGGGTGGGTAGGGCTCTGCCCTGCCCTGTGGGGGGGCATGCCAGGCTCTCCCTGTGCCCCCCCCCCAAGAAGGGAGGACAGTGGGGGAGTCCTAAGTCACTTAGAGTCGACTTAGGGCTACTCCAGGTCTACACTGGCTTAAGTTGACTTTAGAAAGCTTGCTTAAGTCGACTTAAGGAAAGTGTAGTGTAGACACAGAGTAAATTAAATCAATTGAAGCAAGTTTAAGTCCACTTAATTTACAAGTGTAGACGCACCCATTGTTAACATTGAACAAAGATTCCCCAGGTAACAACTCAATTTCTAGGAGGCTATCAGTCTCTCTGTGATCTTATATCAGTGCACTAAAGCACTGATCATTGAAGAACTTGTATACATCAACCTTTGACTGACAAAGTAAAAATGTTGCTGAGATTTTGAAAGAAGCCTAAAGTAATTAGACATCCTACATCCATTGAATTTCAAGGTGTGTTGTGCAATTGGGGGAGGGGGGCAGAATGTTGCCTCTTGCGTTATGGCAGCTGAGAATTTTCTGATAATCGTTCACAAGAATGTTTTATCAAAGAAGTTTTGAAAGTAATAAGAGATGAGTCTCCTGTACCCACTATTTTACTGAAACCCACAAGCAGTACTAAGAGACCGGACAGGCACAATTTCCCTCTACAAACACCTGTGCTCATTTAGGTATTCTATAACTGTCTTTATGTCTCAACCAAAATTAGCTAGTACAGAAGAAAGATTCTCTAATTCCCAGTGTTTCCCTGAGACTTTGGGTCAGCAGGTCCGATTGTCTCCCATGAGAGCTCACCACCCGTAATTCTGCAATTCAAATCCCCCCTTCTGCTCTGTACCTTCTTTCAGTACAGGATGAGGTCACTCTTCAGACTTCAGTAGGCACTTACACCACAATCAAATTGTCTCCTATATAATCTTGTCACTAAAACTTGCAGTAGCAGCAAATTTCATTATTGTAAGCAAGTTGCTGGAAAAGGGTGGGGGGGGCGGGGGAGGAAAGGAAACAGTACATCTTGATCTCATCCTTTGGACTTGCTGCCACAATATTTAATGGTCCTTAAAAATCTCACCCACAACCTGTTACCATGGCACCTATCATATTCAAGCATCTGGAACATTTTGCGGTTAATGTTTCTAGGCAGTTTTACTGTCATTTCAGGGAACCCCAAAAGGTCATACCATGGGTCATGCTTGTTTACCATTTTCTTATGCTCTCTGTTTGATTGCTGGCAAAGCTGCTAAATACCCCTTTATACCAGACTTTTAGTGCTGGTGTAAAATATAAGGGCAACAATTGCTATCCTCCAACTCTCTCAGAAAGTAGTGGATTTTAATGAGACAATATATATATTAGCTGCTCTATTTTTTCTTCAGCCCCTACAAAACTATACTCAATAGACATGAGCTATTATTTAGGAATTGATCATGAAACTCAGAGGGTATGTCTACACTGGGAATTTAGGTTGACTTAAGTAGCCTTAAGTCTACCTAAATTACTCCCACTGGCTTCTTTGCTCATTTTTTAATTTTTCAATTTACTTTAATGGCCCTCATTTTGATTTATCAATCTCTGAAACTGCCTCATCTTGATGACCAGAAAAGGGTAGTATCTGCCACAAACATCGCTGTTGAAGACTGATGCAAAGAAGTCTCTTAGCATCTCTGCAGTGTCTTAATGCTCCCTTTCATTTCATTGCTCCCTTTACTCCACACAGTCTATGGGGCACACTGACTATCCCACAGACTTCCTTCTTCTAATACACAGCAAGTAAAGATTTCTGGATAACCCAGTGAAAGAGCCCTCATCCCTTCCCTTTTGCAACTATTCCATAGTCTAATAAATTCCACACAATTTCCTGAGATCAAATTTAAATTATATCCCCCCTTTTTGCTCTGTGTCATTCATTATCATTAATCTCACTGGCAGCACCCATGTTAATCCAGTTCTGTTCCCACGCAACTGTTCCCGAGCCCCTCAATACCATCCATCAGAACCCCTTACAATTCCTATTCCTGCAAAACTTTGCTAACACACCTCAACTCCTAACCATTTAGAGTATCTAACACCTCTCTGACAATGCACCTCAACACTGATAAGTGCCTTCTGCTTTTAATCAGATAGATGCTCAATGGTAGGATGTAAGGGCTGCCACCCTGCCATGAGAGTCAGTCTTGGGCATCCCCTACTTTTCCAGTCCTGGGGATGCCCACTACATCTCTAACAATTCGCCCTTCTATTAACATAAATGTAAGGAAAAGAATTCTATTTTGAATTTCTAAAGCATAGCAGGCCCCAGTACCAAAGAGATTACAGTCTACACCAAGAAGACAAATAGTGGGATAAAGGAAAGATGTATCTCCATTTTACTAATGGGGGACACAGACTGACTTGTATGAAGTCACTCAGAAATTTTGTGGAAGAGTCAGTCACAACACAGATCTCATGAGACCCACTCCACCACCAAGCCACAAACCCACCCTTCCATCCACAATGAGTTATGGCTCTTCCTGAGATATCATCTGATTTCCCAGAAAGCCTCACAAATCCTGTGGAATGAACACTGGGAAAGGACCAGGCCCCAGCTTCCAGACAGCAGAGCTTCAATAAAACCTGGCTATCAGGACCTCCCCAACCTGCATTTGCCCCTAGGCATCCCTTAAGGAAGAGTTCTATCACAGAGATGTCAGATAGCGAAAAGGTAATATACTTGGGTCGGAGTTGTCCTTTTGGATTAATCTACGAGGAGATTAAAGGCAAAATTGTGGCAATAGCAAAACTCCCATAGCTATTAATGGAGCTAGAATTTCTGGGTGCCAATGTACTTCACTTTCTGACCTACCACTTCCCCTGGTTTCCAAGACCACATATTTTTCCTGCTCCTGAAATCACATCAAGTGCAGGAAGCCTTGGGGCCTCAAAAAAAAAAAAAAAAGGGGGGGGGGGGGAAGAGAATGCAGATGAAGGCTCTGTGGCCTTTTGGGTTGAATAGGAGAAGGGGACTGAGATAAATCAGAGGGGGAGACCACATGCAGACTAAATAGAATATCAGGTCAAGGGTTAGGCTGATTAGGAATGTCCTCCTTCAACAAGTCAAATTCCAAAGGGGTAGCTGTGTTAGTCTATTGTAGAAAAACAGAGTCCTGTGGCACTTTTAAAGACTAACAGATTTATTTATTTATTTATTTATTTATCTATCTATCTTCAAAGCATCTGACGAAGTGGGATTTTCTCCCACGAAAACTCATGTGATAAATAAATCTGTTAGGCTTTAAAAGTGCCACAGGATTCTGTTGTGTTTCTCCTTCAACAAGTGGTTCTCCAGATGTGGTCCTGGGCAGAAGGAGGGTTTGTATGGGATGGTTACACAGCATTCGGGTAGGATTTCTATCACCAAATGATTAATTTATCTTGTACAGGGCAAGAAACAATGGTTCTGATTCCCCAAACTGGTCATCAATAAGCTAGAACAAAATATACACAGCCCCCTCTATTGCATTTCAGTGTCTGGCCATCAATCAGCCACTAGTCCAGTAAAGCGATAAGTTATTTAAAAATCCATGCTCTTTAACAAAAAGGTTCTCCTGATCCCCAAAAGGTCAGTCAAATTACCAGATAAATCTAAATTTCCATTTTATCCAAGACACTACGCTTCCAGCCAATCCTTTAGTAGCTAAAATGAAAGGTTTAGCAGAAAAGCAAAGAAACAAACTATAAGAGAACTGTTAAAATGATTAAAGCAATCAGATACATGCAAATGATTTGGAAGTTTGTATATATCAGGTTTTCATTAGAGCTGTGCAGTTAGCAGGCTTGTATAGTCCCTCTGGTGTACATCCAGTACTTGGATGGGTCTCAGTCCTTTGATTCACAGCTTTACTTGCAGATGAAACAAACAAGGAGTCCTGTAGCACTATTAAAGAGTAACAAATGTATTCATCGCATAAATTTGTTAGTCTTTAAAAGTGCCGCAGCACTCGTAGACTCATAGACTTTAAGGTCAGAAGGGACCAGTATGATCATCTAGTCTGACCTTGTTTGTTTTGCTGAACCAGATGAACACAGCTACCACTCTAGAAGTTGGAGATATATTAAACAAGAGGTACGTGATGACTGAAGATTAAAGGAAGGTTAAAGACTGATTGAAGACAATAGGGATGTGGCATGGCTGCCTTTTTTGTCTCTTTGCCATGCTGCTTGTGGAAATTTACAGCAATAAGATGGATCACATGAGTGAGTCACTTGGGGTGCGTCTACACTTGTAAATTAAGTCGACTTAAGCTTGCTTAAGTCGACTTAATTTACCCTGCGTCTACACTACAGTTTCCTTAAGTCGACTTAAGCAAGTTGCTTAAGTCGACTTAAGGAAAAAAAAGTCAACTTTATGAAAATTAAGTCGACTTTATTAAACCTCCTTTTAGTTCGACTTAAGGCTTAAGTCGACTTTTTAAAGTCGACTTAAGCCAGTGTAGACCTGGAGTAGCCCTAAGTCAACTTAGGACTACTCGAGGGCTCCCTCACTGCCCACCCTGCCCCTATGCCCTGTACCCTACCCAGGTACAATGGGGCAAAGGCTGAGCCCCCTGGCACTGGGTGCCCTCCTGCCACTGTGGACCTGCCCTAGGTCTCCCTAGCCTCTAGAAGTCGACCTAGGCATCCACTATGGACGCTCTAGGTTGACTTTGTAAGTTCCCCCCTAGTCGACTTTAAATTTAGGTGTAGACATGCTAAGTCGGCCTAAATTTACAAGTGTAGACATAAGCCTTGGTGACTCAGGATATAGTCCCTGGGTTTTTTCCCCTGAGCTTATTGTATCTTTGTGTTCCCTTAATGGGCCATTAAGCAGCATGGGCTGCTACCATCTTGTCTGGGATGTTGCCCAGAAACACAGCAGAAACTGAACTACAGATAAAATATATCCGTAACTTCCAATACAAATATGACACATACGCATAAACAATATCATCCTACTTAGCAAATTATAACCTTTCTAATGGTACAGATATGACTTATCTTATATGAATTATTGTAATTTTGACATATTGATGATAAATGATGTCATAAATGGTCCCCCCAATCCCACCAGCATCACCGATGTTTCCATTAGTTCATTTGAGAAAATAATTCTGATTTTTATCTACTTTACACAATTATAATGATGACATGGTGCTGAGAGCTCCAGGGGACTTGGACACTCTGTTTTCAAATACTGGGTACATCTACATGACACACCACTGGCAGTCGTGTGCCGTGTACATGTAGCTACACTCCACAGTGAAAAGTGCACCATAACCACACTGTGGCATGTAGTCACAAATGTAAGTGAAAGGCTCTGGCAGATGGGAGGCAATGGTCTCCACTGCAAAGTCTTTTCCTGCTGCTGGAGTCTGTGTAGGAGAGAGAGGTTTTAGTGGTGTGAAGCTGGCAGCCTTTTTCTGCCGCCTTCCCCTTACTGGAGCCTTTCCTGGAAGAAGCAAAGACCTCTAGTGCCAGTGGTAGTTTCTGTTGAAATCCTTCTGCTGGAGTTTTTCCCTGTGGTGAGGAACAGGGAGCTGCCCAAGCCTTTTTCTGTTGCCTGTCCCCAGCCAGAGCCCTTCTCCATTGTTAGTCTTTTTCCTGA
>ML686194.1:1963297-2028859 GCA_007922175.1 Pelusios castaneus
CTGGCATGCCCCCCCGCAGGGCAGATCCCTGCCCCTATGCCCGGCCAGGGTCCCTGTCCCCCTTTGCCCCATTGTACCCCTGTACAATGGGGCAAAGGCTGAACCCCTGGCACTGGGCAAGGGGTGCCCCCCGCCCCCATGGACCTGCCCTAGGTCTCCCTAGAAGTCAACCTAGGCATCCAGTGTGGACGATCTAGGTCAACTTTGTAAGTTCCCCCCAAAGTTGACTTTAAATTTAGGTTTGGACATGCTAAGTCGACTTAACTAAGTCGACTTAAAGTCAACTTAGTTAAGTTGACTTAGCTAAAGTTGACCTACATTTACAAGTGTAGACATAGCCTTGGTGGTCTCATTGCTTCCAGCATAAGTGGGGGAAGGAGAAAGGCCAAGGCACGCAGCTTCTGACTCTTATTTTATTCCTTTTGACTATGTGCTTAGTAGACATTAGACCAGGCATATCTAGGTGGGCTCTGTGGACTCAGAAGATTGCATAATTTGTGCCCCTCGCCCCCGCACACCATCATCTCATGCAACAGAGTCATACAGCTGAGCAATCACTATTGTACAGTCTTGTGCAATTGTCATTGTATTGTAAATTGTTTGTATACAATTACATATTTCCTTCTGGCTATTAGACACTTAACACCTAGTAGGCAGGGACCACTGCCCTTATAGAGGAGTCTGTTAAGCTTATAGCATATACGGCAAAATCCTATAACTTAATACTCATTCATGATGCATATATTTTGACAGCATAATGAGTTTTAGCAGATTATGAACTTCCTTTAGATACATTATGTGTCATGTGTGGTGCTGGTTGGTTTAAGGGACCATGTATGATATTATATAATATCAATACGTCAAAATTACAATGATTCATATGATATATGCCATGTCAGGCACCATTACAAAGAAAACAAGGAGTCTGATAACACTTTTAAAGACTAACGAAAGGTCATGCGATAAATACATTTATTAGTCTTTAGAAGTGCCACCAGACTACTTGTTCATTTTGCTGGACTAGACTAACATGGCTACCTCTTTGGAATTTAGCACCTTTACAAAGGTTAGAATTTGCTAAGTATGATTATATTATTTATGTCAAGTGTCATATTTGTGTTGGAAGTTATGGATATGCTTGATGTATCCCTATTTCAATTTGTGCTGTATTTCTGGAAGACATCTCAAACAGGATGGCTGGAGCAATAGCTATTTAATGGCCCATTAAGAAAACTCACAGTTACAATGGACCCAAGGGAGAAAGTTGTAGCTATATCTGATAGGTCACAAGGACTTATTCATGTGTGAAGCAGAGGTGGGTGAAGCATCTACTCCAGCAGGTGTGCTAACACAAAACAATCTCCTTCAGCAGTGGAGAGGTCACTTGTGGTAGTAATCCAATAGTTCATAGACAAAAGGATACTTATAATGCTGTTATCCCTTTACCTGTCTCTTACAGTGCTGTTTGCTAGACAGGAGTGGACTTTCTGGCAATGTAGAGGGGATTAGAGAGTTGGTGGACATCCTCCATTCATCATCCACGGGAATGCCACCCACTCTCTTAGGGTACATCTCCACTGGAGGCTCTGTTAAGTCAACAAGGTCGATTTTAAATTGACTTAAAGTCAACCTTATTAAGTCAACTTAGAGAGTCCATACGAAAACTCCAGTCGACTGCCCATGTCCATACTGGCAGGTGATAGGTCAACGGAAGAGTGGTGCATTGTGGGTAGCTGTCCCACATTTCACCATGGCCTGGAGGCCAATTAAGTCGACTTAAGGGCACTCCCCCCATCCGCACTGGCTTAAGTCAACTTAAGCGTTAAGTTGACCTTTAGGAGGTGGTGTTATGAAGTCGACTTAAGAAAGCGCTTAAGTTGACTTAAGTGCCCACTATGGACGCAGCGGTCTGTAGGTCGATTTAACCATCCTTAAGTCGACCTAAGGCTCCAGTGTGGATTTACCCTTATAGTGTAATCAATTGCCTCTTGAATCATTACCCAGTCCAATATGCATAATTCATCAAGTCTTTGGTATAGCAGAAATTCAAACTGATTCTTTAGATTTAATGACAGGGCCAGAGTGCTTGGTCCACCTTCCTCACTCACTAAACACTAGCCCCTCAACAATATGTAGAGGAATCACCATCATCAGAAACAGCTCTCTGCAACATATGGGTAGGATCTCCCCTGTACTCAGCAGGCCCTAATGGCTGCGTACCAAGTTGCAGGACTTGAGTTTAAAAGGGTATTTGATTAGTAAAACAGTGATGAAACGGAGGATGGCTTTTTGGTGACCTCTGATGAAAGGGTCCCATCTAGGATTTTCCTCTTTACACACCAGACCAGAAAGAATAGGTTTCAGGATTCTAGCACAATGTGAGTATTGGGGGCAGGAACTAATTATTTCAGTCCTGTATGCTAGGGTTATTAGATATGGAAAGTTTTTTGGCTTCTCAGGTCTGAGTGTAGGCAGGTAAGTAGGAAAATCTATTCAAATAGAAGCAGAAGAGAGAAGCAGAGTTTGGGGCACAGCCAAAATTGTCCTTAGAAGGTAGCCCACAGAAAGTCTCTCTCTCCAATAGAGTACTCACCCCAGGGTGGGGAAGACAGTGGGGTACAGGCTGCCCTGCAGGCATGGCTTGGCTTGGCACACATCTCGCAATGGGTAGAGCCAACTGAAAATGAATTTTTACTGCTTCTCCATCACTGACATGAAATGTCAGGAACATTTCATTCTGATAAAAAAAATATATTCTGAACATGGTTTCAAAACCATATTTTGAAGTGAAATTAGTTTCATACTGAAATGTCAACTTGAAATAGGGCTTCAACACAGTATTTCAAAACTATATGCTAGTTTGAACTGATATTTTAAAATTGTCTTTTGTTTTGAAAGGAAAAGTCAAAGCGTACATTTTGATGTTTCAAAAAGAACTACAGTGAGTTTTTAAAAGAAGAATGTTATCTTTATTTTTTATTTGGATCAAACTACTTGCCCAGTTACACTCAAGCTCCCACTGCCTTGAAAATGAGTTCTTGGGTGAATTTACTCTTTGACCAGAAAACTGCACCCAGCTCTTTTCTTACATCCTCATCTACTACTAGAGCTGAGTGACACATTAAATAGCCACAGGCAAGGACATGGGATCTTGAAGCTGAGATGAAATTGACTTGCTCAAGGTCATATGAGTCAACAACAGAACCAGGAATAGTACTCCCCGATCACCACCTTCCTCCGTCCTCATGACTAATCAGTACATCACACTTCCTTTGTGTCACCAGAGCAGTGAGGGAGAGATAGGAAAGAACTCTGGCAAACTGGAAGGAAGGAACTTGCCCTGGTGGAGATGTACTGTTTGGAAGTGGTTTGGTTGATATGATGGAGCTGTAGTTTAACTCATGTTATTGAGTTTGGGAAGGTTCAGAGGAGATAATGCAAAAGGGAGTGGCCTGTTTCACACCTCCTCTACTTCTTGGCTTTCCAGCTTTCTTCCCTTGAGGTTTTCCTGTGAAGTCCTACTCTGTGTATGCTGGGCCCTGTACACTATTCATCCATAATGTGCTAACTTGATAGTAAGAAAATATCAACATTTTTCCTGGAGACAACTTCTGCCACCTCAGGGATAAATCCCTTTATCAGTCTAAGGCAGAAAAAAATAATTAGTATAGTATATTGTTATTTTCCATATACAACCTGACAGTGTCCAGTGCTAGGAGACCATGGAAGCCCAGATTAACCATAAAATGTATATACGGCAAGGGATGAGGGAAGGTTATTTGTGGCAAAAACAACACTATCTTATAGGAACATAAACGTTGCCAAATCAGAGCATAGCAGTAGTCCACCTAGCTCATGAGCAGGGCAGAGAACTTACCCATAAATCCCATAGCAGACAATCAAGGAGTAGCTTGTCTAGAAGGAGTTTTGTTCTTGAAGCCCAGCAAATAAAGTTTGACTCATGCCCAATACCATGAGAGTTTGGGTGCTTCCCTTTACTCACACTGTGGTAACCAGAACCATCTTGTGGCTTGGAAGAGTTGGGCTGACTTATGTAGAAAATGGAACAGGCCGAGAGGAGTTGAGAGGGAAAAATCATTGACAGCTGTATATAAGCCAGCAGGTAGCTTTCTTGCACACAGGAGTAAGTAGTTGATTAGAGACGGATGTTGCCACTGATCCATGTGGTTCAATTATCATTGACACTTGGCAAATGCTTCTGTGTGTGAGCTGTGGTATTTAGCCCAAGTTCTCTCCTCTCTCTGCCCCCATTTCATCACATTACTTCTAGCATCTTGTATCACACTATCTCATTCCTTTCCCTGGGTGGTGTTTACAGCTTTTAAATATTTCAGGTCAATTTTGACCAAGACTTGTTGCCATGGGGTGATTGCTCAGTGGCCTGTGTGAAATCATCAAATCTTTGTCAGGCCAGTTCCCAGTCAATTAGTGTCTAAAAGGCCACAGCAACATCACAATTAGAAATAAACTCATGTGCTTTTTGTTGGGCATGAAGGAGGCCAAATATAGTAAAGGTCATGAAAGATCATCCACTGGTTAACTGGCTCACCATTGCTGTCATCTTAGCCAAACCACAGATGATTGGGGGGGGGAGGGGGAGGTACAGAAAATGAGCACATTTAACTTCAGACCCTTTTGAGTTCCTGAGCAAGAGTTCCTGAAAAGTGACATTCAAGAGCAAGCCTGAAGGAAACATGACTAGGAAGATGACAATTCTGGAAGAATGATTTTCTTACTAGGCTTGAGGTGCACATGTATCATAGCACGTTATATATGGGCATCCTAAAAGGATAGGATGAGAAAGGAACCAGTTATCATCCCAGGGAGGAAACCCCAACACAGAGTAAAGTGTAGCAAGCAGGGCTGCTTCACATGGGGAGGTACAACCTGGTCCATATGCACATTAAGCAGGGTCAGCTCTCCCTTCCCTCCCACAAACCCAGGGTTAGGATCAAGCCTACCATTCTCCAGCCTTGTGTTTTCAGAGCCAGCAGATGCCAGATTGCTCTGCCACTCCTGCTGTGCTCTATCCAAGCCTAAGAGGGGGAGTGAAGAGCCCTCCATGGTTGGGGATGGCCCTGTCTTTCCATCCTCCACCCTCCCCTGTGGCCTTGGTATGGGGCAGAGGAAGAGGGAACATCTTAGGGCTCGGCCAGCTGTAGGTGTGGTGTGTGGGGGGTAGGAGGGGGGGACAGGGAGGGGAAGAAGAGCCTCTTGCTGCTGGGCTTCTCATCCCCCACCCCAGCAGAAAAGCTGGAGATTCTGTTCTTTTTTGGGGAGAAGAACAAGGCCCCACTGGAAAGGCAGCTCAGAGAAAAGGCAGTATATGATTCAGTGATGAGGTACCATGGGCACATTTATGTAAGTAGGCACAGTTGCGTTTGGGGGTTCAGCATTTTAACCTAGGGCCATGTGTGTGATATGTCTTGTAAAAGGCCCAGAAGAAGGATCATGAAAATTTAAAGATGTGAGGAGGGAAGGACTCTCTCACAAAAGGTAATTCCAGTGTTTGACCACACAGGGGCTAAGTGAACTGCAATAAGGTTTCTAGCTGATATTAATTCTTGTTCAGCTTCAGCTGCATAGCTCGCCCCCCCCCTCCCCCCCATTGTATTGCCTGAAAATGAAAGAGGAAGGTCTGGAAGTCAGAAAGGAGTATATTATGGAGCAGTGGTAGATACAGCATAGTTAAAACTGAACTCTGCAACACACCCTTAACAGGAGCTTTTAATCTTATAAAATAAAGAGTCTCACTGAAACGGAAAAAGACAAAATAAAAACTTTGAGTACTGAGGTTTTTCTTGAAGATTTGGAGAAAAGGATAGATGACAAGAGACAAATCAAAAAATTAAAAATCAGCCATTTGGGAAATTTTCCCCTGGAACATCTCACTTTACTTTGTATTCCCTTTTGCGAGCAATGAAAAACCCATTCATACCTGTCCTTTAGCCACATTGTTGCGCCTCCTGTGATGATTCCTAAAATATCAGTAATACATTATAGTCCACCCCAGAGTACTTCATATTTACCATTAGCACTAAAAGAAGTGTTAAACTCTCCCACTAGTTAATGGCTAATTTGCCAAACAGGAACTAGATTCCTGTCAGCAATAGCATATTGTTGATCAAGTAGGTAATTATGTACCCCACTCCAATATAAAATCTTCAGTACTGAAGTGGAATCATTTCTCAAGTGCACATAATATATGCCAAACCTATGAGGTCACTGTTAAGATTTTGCATTAGAATGCAGTTTGATGAAACGGGGGGTTTAATTTTTTTTAATCTGTTGTTGATGGAAGTGAAAACCTTATGGCACATTGGAGCATGTTAACAACACTAGTGTTGGCTTCATGAGGGTGGAAAGAGATACCGAGATGTTTCCCTTTAACTTTTTTTTTCCATTCTTTGGTTTGAGATGAATGTCCTATTGCAAACTTAAACAGTCTATTAACATAAAATTTGTTTGCCAAAAATCTATTTGCTCTGCCAGTCAAGGGGATGGGGAAGATGGAGAGGAGTTTGTTAGTTGTTCTTGGATTGAAGTTACAGCCAGGAATTGCTAACATGTCTATGAAAGTGCAAATCTTAATACAGTCAATATCACCATTTTGGTATGGACACTCTAATGCTGAGTGATCACTTAAAAGGAAATGTAATAGCTTAGCTCAATGATATGATTTCTTTAAAAATTTAAGAGTGGTCGCATATTAGACACATCATCATTCAGACATGTCAACAGATTGGTGGGATTTTGCCAGTCTGAAATAGTCATTTCAGTTTATCAGCAATCTCTTCCAGCTACTGGGGTTCAATGAAGAGATGAGTCCAGTATTGTCAGCAGCAAGCAATCAAAAGTCATGACACAGATCCCAAAGAGTCATGACATTTCTCAAACTATAATAAGTTATAAAGTTTTTTTGCCTTTTCATTTTTTATAGCTGAGATTCAACAGGCTCACATTTTGCAGCTTTCCTATGTACCCTCAACAAGACAGACAAAAAGCTGAGATTCTCCCAGCTCCAGCACCAACTATCAAGAATCTACAATATTACAAGAGGCAGCTCCACAATTAGGTTTGCAGAAGTTTCCACTAGGAGTTGCCTCAGTCACACAACCCTCAGACGGATCACTATATTTTAAATAGCATTCACAAAGTGGATTTCTCTCTCTTTTGAGGGAGGTTTCTGAATGGTACACCCCACTTAAAACTCCAGCACCAGCAAGTATTCCTTCAGATTCTAGATGCCAGAGACAAAAGCCCCCAAAGGGAATTACTGTAGCCCTGCCCACCAGAAAGAAGATGGTTCAGTCCAGAAAAAAACCCCAGCCACTGTTCAAAGATAAAAAGTATCTGCTGAATAGCCCCATTTTCTCCCCACCTGCTCTCAGAGTCCTGCTGCCTCAGGCACAAACTTTAAAGTAGCTGCAGGTGGGCTCATCTGGTCCATTTGTTGTCTTTCCTGGGCCTAGATTAACCCCTTCCCTTCCTCCATGGTGAATGGAATCTGTACACCTCTTCAAACAATTTGTAATTTGTTAATTGTCTACACTGAGCTCTTCTTTTAAGTGGTAATGAATCCTACTGGCCTTTTCAGAAAAGGAAAAAGTGCTGTATTATCAACTGTGAAAGTCTCAGATGATATCCTATAATGAGCGTTAATTTTGATGAAGCATTGGGAGATTTGTTTTGTTTCGCCACCTCGGTCAACAAGACTCCAGAAGAATTACCACAGCTTTCAAGAACAGAAAGAGTAGTTCTGAAAGCGGTAACATCCCAATCAAATGGAGCTCCAGTTGGTTTGGTTTTTAAATCAAAGGTAAGTGAGCATTAGTACACCACCTTATGTGGGTCAAGATATGTAGTGCAAACAGACACTCATAAATGGTGGATCCCAAATACACATGAAACAAATATTGACTCCATCCATAGATTTTTATGCTTTGGGGGAACTCGTGTGTTGGGCTTGCTACGGGTGTTTGCTTGCCAGAAAGATAAAAGGGAGATTGTGAGATTTGGATGTGGGGAAGAAGGAATGCAGAAAGGTTGTGGGGTTAGCATTAATCACCTAGAAGTAGAGTGTGGCTAGGTCAGATGGGGCTAAACACAGCCTCATCACAGAGGAGCAGTGAGGACCTACAACACACATACACAACCTGCCCTAGTTATGTTAGATTTTCCTGGTTCATGGATTCAGGCATATGGAGAAGATCAGAAGAGGTGGTTTTGATGCTCCTACCCAGGAACAGTCAGGATGGGGCAAGGAATGGATGAAGCTAGGACAGGACAGGACAGGACAGCTGACAGCACTACAAAGCAGAGCATGCTGTACCTTGTAAAGTGATGTGTTTCAGAGAAGTTTCTCCAATGCACTAAATTATCTGGGATGACCCACTTTACTCCACCCACACTTTGCATGAGGCTGTGTCATAAGGCACAATCTAGTCCCTAATAATTTCCTAGTTACTATTCTATTATCCTTTGGGGTGACAATCATTATACTCCAAATCTATATGAAAAACAATTCATTTTATTGGTTCTTTTAAACATAAACCTTGTCAGATTCCATAATGAAAGTCTCAAAGGGCTGGGTTAAATGGGGTGCAGGGGAAGTATTATAATATATCCTAGTGATACACATCTGATTATGTTTGACTTTGGAGATCAAGTTGATCTTGATAACGACAAGAAAAAGGAATATTTTAGAACTGGGAAAAGCAGATTTAAAATAGTCAGGCAGAGGGACTGCCAACTCAAAAGGACGTTCTGCTAGGTAATGAAAGTTCCCCAAAATATACTTTGTGAGAGATACAACACAAAATAATCAAACAGGCTTATACCTGTCATTTGGGGACCACACAACACAAACAGAAAGAAGTGGTCATGTGTCAAAATTACAAGATTTGGTGTGAGTGTGAATTGCTGGTATCTTCTTTTATGGTCTTATTAGGCATGTGACTACCTGTAGTATACTGGTGGTCACCTCATCCCTCCCTATAAGACTTGGAGGGAGGCCACTCTGCCTCATTATGGTACAGCAATCAAAAGTCAGATGGGGAATTGGCAGCTCCTAGCTACAACTGCCCTTTGGGCAGACCCAAACAATAATCAGTCTTTAGCTTAGCCTCCTGGCTAGGGCAGACAGCATATACAGTCACGTACTCTGACCATAGGGGCAGGGCAGAATAAGGAGCAGTCTTTAGTAGAAGCCTTCAGGCTGGAGCCAGACACAACTAAAAACAGGTCACCCAGCTTAAGAGGAGCAGGCCACCAACTCAGGGGTGGGGCTGGTGGCAGGGAGTAATGGGACCCGGGCCCACCATATGACAGCAGGTCTCAATCTTAGCCCTAAAAGTGGAAAATGAACCTGTCACTAAGTTATTAGAGATCCAACCAAAACATACTGACATCTACCAGCAACACCACCAAACTGAAATCTGGTTTACTTGGGTCACTTCCTCACCCTTTCCTGGCGCAGCTCGGTGGTCAGCAGGTCTTCAGGGTATGCAGCAGCTAGTAGCACCTCTCCATCAGGTAAATAGCAGACAGCAGTCATAGAAATCCTTCCCCGTGACTGGGCTCTTCCAGAGACCAGGCAGTGCATGTCTCGGAGTCTGAGACAGGCTCTTCACTGAGGACCTTGCCTCTTATCCTTCCCTCCACTTCTGGCATTGTGGGTGGGACTGGCCTGACTCCACCCAGCAGAAGAAGGGAATGATCCATCGCCATCAGGCTCTGAGGGAGGCCACTCTGCCTCACTGCAGTATTGTGGTGCTCGGCACACTCTTTCTGGAAGTTGGCCATGGGAGAATCACTTTTTGTTGCGCATAAAACTGCACTGCGCTGCTGTCCATTTGTTGCAGCAACCATCTTGCTGGAAAGCAGCCCCAGCAATCAGGACACCTTATATTGAAGGTTGTTTTGCCTGTTGCCACTGGTATCAGTGGATCCTGCATCTGCTACACAACAGGGTATGAACATTTATAACCATGATCTGGGTCATGTGAGCAAGGACAGGAAATAAAGATCTATCGCTGACTACCATTCCTTTGTGCCACCCTTTATTACAGTAACCAGTGACTGTGCTACTTAGCCCTACATTCCTTTTCTGTAATACTCCTAGGAACCAACACTTACCTCTCAGCAGGTTTTTTTTCACTTTTAAACTTGTGCTAATGATAAGGGTCTTTATACCAATCAGCAGGGAACTAGCTGGGACAAAAGCTCCCTCGCCTTTTCCTTGGGTATGTCTACACTAGCAATTTGGGTCGACTTAAGGATCCTTAAATCAACCTAAATTACTCCATGTCTACATCTGACTTTCATTAAGTGGACTTAAGCTTTCATTAAGTTGACTTAAGGAATTCCTTAAGTTGACTTAATAACAGCTGCCCATTAGGTCGACTTAAGCCTTAAATTGACTCAAGGATGGTGTGGACAGGGAGCAACTCTTAAGTCAACTTTATAAGTCGACTTGAGGTCAGTTAAGTCAACTTAACAAGGTAGACTAAGTCGACTTAACTTTAAGTTGATTTAGTCCACTTTGTTAAGTCGAGGTTGACTTAAAGTCGACCTTAGTAAGTCGATTTGACAAAGTCAACTTAACTTTTCCTAGTGTAGACATACCGCTTATGCCTTTAATTAACACCCAGCCAGGATATTTGCTGTATTCCTAATACCTAATTAAAGAAGAACTTACCGCCTGTTAATCTTAAAATGCAAAGAGATAAGGTTCCTTTCCTTGACTTTTGGTAAGTAAATGTGGTAGTTAATAGAAAGCCTCCCACCTAGCTGGGATTATAATGGGTGTGGGAAGCCAGCATCCTGGTACCTTGGTTTAGTAAGAAGACAAAGTTTAACTCATAATGTGGTGGTGCACGTCCACCTGAATTCACTAGGGAAAGATGAGAGATTTCAGTCCCTTTGCCTTTAAAGCGGTGCTGATTGGCTGCTCTTTAGTAAGAAGTGGGTATAGCACATTTGGAGATGGGGAGAATCCACTCCCTGTTTTTTGACATGGCCTTGCTCACTTTTCCAATCTTGTTTGCCTCATTAGCTTCTTCACCAGTGAATTTGTCTTCACTGGATTATTCCTGCTTTGCATTCCCACCGCAAACCCTACCTCACAGCCTCTTTATCCATGCATTTGCCAGCTACACAACTGGTGGCAAATTTTCCAAAGAAGCTTCAGATTGATGGGAGATTTCCACAGTCACATGACGTTTTCCCATAGAAAGTATCAGAATATTCATTTCACTAGCTTTCTACTTTGCCACCCTAATGCCTGAGAAGGGGTGGGGAAGTGAAGGGAGAAACAAGCCCAAGCAAACTGTCAATTATCCTAGATTGGTAGAGCTTATGAATGGCAGTGATGAAACTTGGGCTACTCACTGCATTTGTTCAGTTACTTGAATGCAATTACTTCCCCCAGTTATTAAGCACGTGGTTATGTGGGTCCTGGCCCTATCACAAGCAACAAACAAAAAATAATAGGAGGAAAGGGACGTATCAGCGTAGCTGAACAATAAGATAACAGCTATTAGCAGTAGACAAGACTAGCAATGGAAAAGCTAGCTAATCTATCTATCAAGGAATCCATCCTGAAACACTTGGAGGAAAATAGAGTGATCAGGAACAGTCAACATGGATTCACCAAGGGCAAATCATGCCTGACCAACCTGATTTCCTTCTATGATGAGATGACTGGATTTGTGGATGCGGGAAGAGCCGTTGACGTGATATACCTTGACTTTAGCAAGGCTTTTGATACGGTTTCCCACAGCATTCTAGTTGGCAAGTTAAGGAAGTATGGGTTGGACGAGTGGACCGTAAGGTGGATCGAAAACTGGTTAGATCAACGGGCTCAGCAGGTAGGAATCAATGGCTCGATGTCTGGTTGGCAACCGGTAACGAGTGGAGTGCCCCAGGGGTCGGTCCTGGGGCCGGTTCTATTCAACATCTTCATTAATGATCTTGATGATGGAATAGACTGCGTGCTTAGTAAGTTTGCGGATGACACCAAGTTGGGGGGAATGGTAGATACTCTGGAGGGCAGGGACAGGATCCAGAGAGACTTGGACAAATTGGAACACTGGGCTGAAAGAAACCTCATGAGGTTCAACAAAGACAAGTGCAAAGTCCTGCACTTAGGACGGAAAAATCCCATGCACTGCTACAGGCTGGGGACCGATCAGCTAAGTAGCAGCGCTGTAGAAAAGGACCTGGGAGTTATGGTGGACGGGAAGATGAATATGAGCCAACAGTGTGCCCTTGTTGCCAAAAAGGCCAATGGCATATTAGGCTGCATCAGTAGGAGTATTGCCAGCAGATCGAGGGATGTGATAATTCCCCTCTATTCGACACTGGTCAGGCCGCATCTGGAGTAGTGTGTCCAGTTTTGGGCTCCCCACTACAGAAAGGATGTGGACAAATTAGAAAGAGTCCAGCGGAGGGCAACAAAAATGATTAGGGGGCTGGGGCACATGACTTATGAGGAGAGACTGAAGGAAGTAGGCTTATTTAGTCTACAGAAGAGAAGACTGAGGGGAGATTTGATAGCAACCTTCAACTACTTGAAGGGTTGCTCCAAAGAGGAGGGAGCTAGGCTGTTCTCGAGGGTAACAGAGGACAGAACAAGGAGCAATGGTTTCGAATTACAGCTGGGGAGGTCAAGGTTGGATATTAGGAAACACTTTCTCACTAGGAGGGTGGTGAAGCATTGGAATGGGCTATCTAGGGAGGTGGTAGAATCTTCATCTTTGGAGATTTTTAAGGCTCGGTTAGACAAAACTCTGGCTGGGATAATTTAGGGGGAGTGGTCCTGCTTTTTAGCAGGGGGTTGGACTAGATGACCTCGTGAGGTCCCTTCCAACCCTATTATTCTATGATTCTATGATTCTATCCCCTGCCAGTGCAGGATGGGTCCCTGGAGTATGTGTTCTAGTACATTTTCTAGTCTAGGTTTACGAACTCCAAGCAATGGGGCTGCCAATACTTCTCTTGCGTGTCTTGTCTACCATCTAGTACAGCAGCTCTTCTTAAGTGAACTTCATCCCTATTCAGTGAGCCAAGAGAAGGTGTATGCATCTTTTAAAGCCATTTCTATACTACATTGAGGGTATACGTGAGACCGAAATGGTGTAGTCTTTTGTGGTGATCCTCCGCAGAGGAACAAATTTCACCCATTGATAGGAAATTTTTCCTGAGCTGTACTTATTTTAAGAAAATGGAGGGTAGGGCAACGGTGGAGAAGCGATTGGTGAGCAAATGGCCATAAGTAATAATTTCAGCTTCATTGATCCTACAGTTGAGTTCTGTGCAGACAGACCCCCTGAATGCAGGTGGAGACCCACTGAAATCCATGTTCCTCAAATTGTAGTCAGAGGGCCTTAGACTGTAATGAGCTCATCTTGCCCATCCCTACCCTTCCTGGTGCAGAGCAGGAAACAGGGAGTAATAGCGAAATCAAATGAACAGGAGCATGAAAGAATAACTTGCCAAAGTAAAGACTTATACAATCACCCCATATCTTTTCCTTGGAATACCAACAGTAGTTGTTGCTGGGTGGTCTGTCAAACTTCTCACCTTGCTGCTCACTTGACTAATCTTATCTCCTACCCGTTTTAACACAGCATTGTCTTTGGCAACCATACCAGTTAAAAAAATGCTGTGCACGTGTGACTGATGAGATACCAGTAATTTGCATTCCTCCTCTCAGGCAGGGGTGACTGATCACTCAACAGGCAGCCCCGGATAAGGAGATCAGACAGCAAGTATGACAAATTGGCACCGAGAACGGATGATAATAGGTAGCTATATAAGAAAAAGCCCTGAATATCAGTACCGTCCTGATGAAATTGGGTCATCTGGTCACCCTAGCCCTGGAGTTATTGGGGGGCTGTTCACAAAGTAGGGGTTGGTTCAGTGAATTATGGTGACAGTGATCAACAAGCACGCTTGCTCTCTGGCAGCTCTGAGTGAGACTGCTGGGTTTTGTGGGAAGAGTCATCGTGTCTACACCTACTTATCATTACATCCACATTTATATCTTACCACGTAGCTAGGACATTATAGCGCTACAGGCCAGAAGATCCCTGGTCACTAGCGTCAGAGGGTCTCATGCCTTGTGTCGGCATTTACATCAGAGCAAAAAGAGAATAAAACATTACCCCAATCAAAAGAATTCAGGCAATGGAAAATTGAACCCCCCTACAGACTCTGCTTCATGAGTAGAGCCCTGCAAATCTGTGGATATCCACTTTGTGCATGGGGGATTGGATGTGGAGTTCAAAGGCAGGGAAGAAGTCTGCAGCTCATAGCCTTTGAAGTTGCCTCCTTGCCTTAAGATTGGCGGGGGGGGGAGGTGCGGGCTGGCTGCCAATCAGCTGTTCCATGGGGCTCCCCTGTGGGACACCCCAACCATCAGCTAGCTTACAGGGAATCTCCTGGCTGTTCCACCAGGGTCCCTTGCTTGCCATCAGCTGTTGGGCAGCTGCCTGGAAGAGCTGGCCCCTGATGAGCTGATCAGCAGTGGAGGCTATAGCCATGCTGGCCTCCAGACAGCTGATTTGGGGGCCCCAGAGCTGTGGGTGTGGATGACTAGATTCTTGGATGGCGCTCGGAGGTAAGCTGATTGGAGCGGATGCAGATCCATGTCTGTGTAGTCACGCCAGGCTCTATTTATGAGTCTAGAGTCTCTAGACAGTAAATTAGCATTGTGCTCTAACTGCTAATGAGTGAAGATAAGGGTGATGCATGGCATACTGACAACAGACGTACGAATGGTTACCTCTGTGTATGCTGTGCAATGCTAAGCCTCAATAGAGAGGGTTTACATAGGGTTCTGTCTGGTTCCAAGGAAAGCTGTTGGTGCCTTGCGGGATGCTCTCAGAGGAGCACAGCACAGAACACACAGACAGGAGAATGGGGCATTAAGAAAGCTTTCAGCTAGGCCTTGTGAAGGTTTCCTCAAGAGTCTGGCTTACTAATGTCTCTGCATGTGTAAGTTGGGCGGAATCCTCCCCCTCCCAGCTGGATACAGAGCTTTTAGGGCTGCTTTACTGCTCTGGCCCCTTTAGCTGGTACTTGTCTGGAGCAGGGCTGAGAATCTCACTGTGATTTTCCCAGTTATTGTTATTAAAGTGCATGATAGCCCAGGTTAATCAGCCTAAAGGCGTAAAATATTGAAACCTACAGGCTGACCTTTCACATTCTTTTTTCTTATGAATAAATTTGAACGTTTTTGTCCCGGCTTTAATTCATTGGGGATACTTTTAATGGCAAAATTGATTTTTCTGCTTTTTAGAATGGACATTTACATTAAAAACTGAATGTGTTGACATTTTGAGAGAAGCATTTCTATTAAGGTTGTTACATATGAATGCTATTTTTCAGTCCATGCAGTGTGCGTCATCATATTAGAATAGCTATTTTAAAGTGCTGGATACAGTGTTAATATTGTCATTTGAACAGCCATTTTTTCATGGTGCTTCCATTTAACCCTCAAGTATAGTAGAGGCCTATTGGGCGGCAATGGAAGAGTCCTACTCAAACTGTTTACTGTTTTATACTGGACGAGAATCATAAAGAGTATTTTTGAGTTGTTAAGGATGATTTTCAAAATTATTGAGGGTCAGGTGCCTAACTGAAAATCTCCTTTCTTATCAGATTTTAAAATGCAGCTGCATTGAACTCCCACTGGAATTTCATTAACCTGAATGGAAGGATAATCAGACACATATGGTCTCCAAAGTATTCAAAAAAATGAGTCAGGCTATGTACACACTACCAGACTTTTCGTGCAATAAGCCTGTTGCGCTGTAAATGTTCCGTGGTTGTTGTTGCGCAAGATCGCGTACACACTAGGCGGACTCTAACAGAACAGAGCCCCCCCCCTCTTTTCGCAGTCCTCCAGGAAAGCAAAGTGAACTGTGGGTACCTATCCCACAGTCCCCCGTATCAGTAATTCGCGCTATGTATCCTGGGAAGAAGGCGGTTCGCGCTATGCTGCATGGGATAATTCTTCATTTCCCGTGGTGCATTCTGTTACCGACGCTTCACAGCAGTTGCCACTAGCAACGAGCGCGAAATTTAAACTGAAACGACCGTCTTTACGGAACTGCCTTTCCAGAATCACCATGGATTCAGCTCTGATCCTGAATGCTGCGTTCAGCATTGTAAACACAGCCCAGCTTCTGATACAGTACGCCTTTAGCTCTGATTCAGAGCAGGATTCGGATGACTCGAGTACGGAGACTGACAGCTGTGAGAACAAAACTGAAATTCTGATCAGTTTCGCAGACCAGCTGCACAGCGTGAACCACTGTATCTGGTCACGGCAGACGAGCACAGACTGGTGGGACCGAATCGTTCTTCAGCTGTGGGATGATGATCAGTGGCTACAGAACTTTTGAATGCGGAAAGCCACATTTATGGAACTCTGTCAGGAGCTAGCCCCTGTCCTGCGGCGCAAGGACACGAGGATGAGAGCTGCCATCTCTGTGGGGAAGCGTGTGGCTATTGCCCTATGGAAACTGGCGACTCCGGACTGCTACCGCTTGGTCGCAAATCAGTTCGGGGTCGGACGGTCGACCGTCAGAGTATCACTTTCACAAGTCTGCAAAGCCATCAACTGTCTTTTGCTAAGGAGGATGGTGACCCTGGGGAACGTGAGGGAGATCATCGCTGGATTTAATGAGTTGGGCTTCCCGAACTGTGGTGGTGCAATAGATGGCACCCACATCCCTATTCTCGCGCCCGACCATCTCGCCTCCGAGTACATAAATCGAAAGGGATACTTTTCAATGGTTCTTCAGGCACTGGTGGACCATCGTGGTTGCTTTACGGACATAAATGCGGGTTGGTCAGGAAAGGTGCACGATGCTCGCATATTCAGAAACTCTGGACTGTTCCGAAGGCTACAAGTGGATACATTTTTTCCAGATGAGAAAATGACAGTGGGGGGTGTTGAGATGCCAGTAGTCATCCTGGGGGACCCCACCTACCCACTGATGACATGGCTTATGAAGCCTTTTACCGGGAAGTTGGATCCTGCCAAGGAGCGGTTTAATTACAGGTTAAGCAGGTGTAGAATGGTTGTAGAGTGTGCCTTTGGCCGTTTAAAAGCGCGCTGGAGATCACTGTACGGCCGGCTAGACCTACATGAGGACAATATTCCAATTGTCATTTCCGCGTGTTGTGTCCTTCATAATATTTGCGAAAACCGGGGGGGAGAGATTTCTGAACTCGTGGACAATGGAGGCTGAACGTCTAGAGTATGCCTACCAGCAACCGGACACCAGGGGTATCCGGGGGGCGCAGCTTAGGGCCATGCGCATAAGGGAGGCGTTGAAGGATCATTTCTCGAATGGGGACTGATAGGCTGCTTTTAAATTTTAGAAATCACTGCTATCGTTATGTATTTTTTTACTTTAGAAACTCAATGGATATTGATTGTTTGATTCTGTCTCTTTTATTTCTTTAACAACCCACGCCCAGGGCATACTAACAATGCAAAACAATAAAGTCAGATTAAATTTACAAATGTCTCAACTTTATTAATACTACACAAATGAAACGTAAGCTGTAAGGAGAGGGGGCTATAGGTGGGTGTAGGTGCTCCTGCAAGGCCTCCGCCTTATCCTTCTCAGACGGTCAGCAGCAGCTGTAGACTGTCCAGCGAAGGTCGTTCCTGTGTAAATATGAAACAGTTTGAATGCCGCAATTGTTGTCACTCCGTTCAGGTGCAAGTAAGGATGGTCTCCCTACGCATTCTGATGTTACACGGGACAAGAAATACCGGGGGGCAGAAACAAGTTTCGCCAAGCGAGGGACGGGTTGCTGAGAGTAGGCACAGGGGACAGTGGACTATTGGCACTGCTTGTTCTGATCCTGCGTCAGAGATGGCTGCAATAGAGGCCGATATCACACTGCTTAGAGTGCCTCTGCAAGCAAGAATGCATCTCCTGCATGTCGCTGACTTCCAGCCGGGACCTTACGCTGCTGGATTGTGCGCGGCCATGGTTCCCGCGGCAGTGCTTGCGAGCTTGAGAGGGAGAGTCTCCCTGAATGGGGGAGAGCAAAGGCTCGCTCTACCATCCAATTTTAAAAGAAGAATTTGGAGATATTTGGAGTACACATTTAGTGACTTGAAAGGGAATGACTACTTGGCAATCGAGGCATGCATTGATGCGCTTTTTATGTAATGCCAGTAAGACCCCGCCAAACCATTAACCCACAGAAAACAAGAAACATAAAAGGCGTACTCAATGCCTTATCTTCATGTACACGCTAAGCTGTAGCTGCTAGAATACAGAGCACTGCAAACGTAACTTACCGGAGCTGCCATCGGCTGAATCAGGGGAAGGCGTCGAAAAGGAATCCGCGGAGCTTGTCTCTGGCGGGGTGGTGAATAACTCCTGGCTCCCAATATCAGTGGATCCATTGTCACCGTCCACGTCCTCTTCCTCCTCTGCTTCCTCGTCGTCGACGGCATCATCGCCTTCTGCTAACCTGTCCTTTTCGGACACTGTCGCCGAAGTGTCCACGGTTGAGATCGGGGTGGTTGTGGGATCGCCGCCCAGGATCGCCTCCAACTCCTTGTAAAAGCGGCATGTTGCCGGCGCGGAGCCGGAGCACCGGTTTGCCTCTCTGGCTCTGTGGAACGTTATCCGCAGCTCCTTCACTTTGGCCCGGCATTGCAGAGTGTCTTTCTCGTACCCCTTCTCAGTCATCGCCTTAGATATTTGTCCAAAAATGTCGAAATTCCTCCGGCTGCCACGTAATTGTGACTGCACGGCGGACTCTCCCCAGATGCCTATCAAATCCATCACCTCTGCTGTTGTCCAGGCTGGAGCTCGTTTGCTGCGCTGCGACAACATTGCAAGCGGAGCACACAGAGGCAGCAGCACTGAACAGCAAGCCAGAAGGAAGAGCGGGGAATTCAAAAATTCGCGGGGCAGAAGGGGAGGTCGGGAAACATGACGTCACGGCAACAGAGTACAGAGGGAAGTGCAGAAAGAATGAGATTGGAATTGTGGGCCATTTCCGGAGGTTTCGCATTGCGCGGTAACCGTACACACATGGACTGTCGCGCAATAGCTATTCCGCGTTAGACGCTACCACGCTCGTATTGCTGGTTTACATTTTGCACAACAAGAGGGCTCTTAAAGCGCAAAAACTGTATGTTAAGTGTGTACGCTTGGCTTCTTATCGCGCAATAAAGGGCTTTATCGCGCAATAACTTCGTAGTGTGTACAAGGCCTCAGATTCTGTTTTCTTCCAAAACTCCACTTGTGGGGCAGGAATGGGGCGATGGGGGAAGGGAGGGTACTCCACCAGCTGCATGGCCTACTTATGCTGTTGGAGCAATATGGAGCATCTCATTGGCCCCCAGAAGCTGGCCTGTATATTTTTAACCAAGTTAGTTATAACCATTATGATTTCTGGTAATTCTTCTGTATGAGAAAGAATTAGCAGTTCACAGAGCTTTGTGAATACAAAATAATCAGGGAAAAGGTCACAAAACAATTATTTATTAAATTTTTGAATGCCTTTTTTTATTTACACGGCCATCCAGGCATGAGACCTAACTGAATAGGCATTTATCCTCTAATTATGCCCACTTACTCCTAATTACAGACAATTGTATGCTCAGCATTTTCTTTGAAATCTATTTTTTTTTTGGCCTCACCATTTTTGATAAAGAAAACGCTGAGCAGTATAGTCAAAGACCAGAACCAATGGGCAGGAAAAAATATCTGAGAGAGGAAGGGAACCCTCTGAGGTCAATCACTTCTTGAGCATGCAGAAGAATTACTGGTGAATGAGACTTGCCTGAGCCAAACAATGTCTTTGCAAAAACTGCCATTGAAAATTTCACATAGCAATCTGGATTCAAACAACTGTGACATGAAACAGATTCCCATGAAAGTGAACAATGATGCAAAATTCAGGAGACCATATGCAGTATGAGGTACATCAAGGAAGGGAAAGGGGCAGGGAGCAGCATCTGTATTAGTCCACGATCCTTTCCACATTCAGTGTCTTTTAGGACTCCCTTCTATCACAGTGCCTGAAAGAAATGTCTAGGTAACGGAACACTTACACGATAGTTTGTTTATATCCCATAAAAACCTTCTCCTCAGAACTAATCCATGTACCAGTCATCACCTGGTCAACTGTAGGTATATGCTGTAACCAGAGCTGGATGACATTTTTCATTTTTTGTTTTTTTAAATGAAAGAAACGGCTTTTCAAACAGAGCACTAGGCCCCCTTTAAGTGGGAATAAATTATATTTATACTGATATTAAGGCCCCCTTTGAGCTGCCAGAGTGATGCAGAATGGCTCTAGCGTAATTGAGAATCAGGTTGTTAATTTCTAAAACTAACAAGGATCTCTGAGGAGATTCGTAGCTAGTGGAAATTGTCATAGTTTCAATGAACTCAATGGAGAAACGACCATTGGCCCTCAACTGAAGCTATGTCCCCTTCACTGTGTAGATGTAACCATGTGTGGTGGGCACCCATTTAGGAAAAAATAAGGATATGTTTAGGGCCAAAACCAAGTTCTTTCCCACGCTCAGTGTAGCAATTCTTTCTCTCCCCCTTTTTTCCCTTTTAGCAAATTAGGACAGTTTAGCTGCCTTTTGTCTTCTGAATCCTGTGGAGGGCTTGAGCTAAGTCCATGTGAGGCTTAAGACTTATCCTTTTCCAGCCCAAGTTTTGGCATGGTGAAGAAAAGGCATATGGGAAAACAACCTTGGTCATAAATAACTTTTCATTAGCAATGCCAGTAGATTAATGCATAACAACAAGAGTTTTAAAATATTTTGTTTATTTAATGTTTAAAATAACAAAATTAAGATTAGCAATTTTACGGCTGTGGTTCTTGTATTCTGTGATCTTACAACTTTGTCCGTTACAAGGGCTCAACACATTATAGTCTTGAATTAGAAACTTTATAAGTAACATTTATAATAGTAAATTCCCTCATAGGTAAAAGTGTATAGAAATATAAGTTATAACCATATAATCTTTGGGCAATGGGACAATAAATATTTTGCTCTAATGTGAGTTCATTCCAGTGTCAAGTTTCTGTATAATGATCACGGAACTCTATATAAGCAGTTTCATTTTCTACTAATCTTTGAAAAAAATCGTGATTTATTTCTTTAGTAACTGAAAAACTGGGATAGTACCTTTTTAAATGTTAAACTACTCCTTGTAATAGACACCTGCTTTTTATTTGTCTTTAAGTTTTTTACCACCTCCTTATCAAGGTTTAGCACCATTTTGCAGATCATTATTGATAAATTTGCTGGGAATGTACAATATAGTATTTATTCCATGCTAGAATACAAAGCTGAAATGAACAAAAAGTTCATCCTTGTTGTCTGCAATAGAACTTCAGTGCAGGAATAGCAACAACATGATTTAAATCATGGAGCTGCAATTTATTTGCAAACAAAGTCCCTGCCCCATCCTTTCCAAGTTGCATAAGGATTCATGAATGATGACTGATTATTTAATAGTACTGCATGGAGTTCTTTTTACATGAAAAAATAAGGTGGGATTTCATCTTAATTTGATTTAGAACAGTGCATAGTACTTAGACAATACTAGCTAACACTTACTCCTGCCATGAGTGCAGGAGACTGGACTAGATGACCTCTTGAGGTCTGATCCAGTCTAATGATTCCAGGATAATAAATGGTTACAGCCTGGCCTTTCAAAAAGATTGGATAGTTGTAACATTTCTAGATTTTGTGTGAGATGATTGGTACTGAAAATGTGTAAATATACCTACAGATATGTACACACACACACACATACATACATACAAACACACGTACGCCAGATCCCCTTGAAAACAGCCAAGTGACTTGAAAACATCTTGAGGAATGCCTAATGAAGTAAAAAGGCTGACTAAAATGGCCCCCGAGAAAACCTGGTTGTCAAGTGTTCCTGCAACTATTTCGAAAAAACCTCATTTTTGCAGCAAATACTCTGGAAATAAATTGACTTGTCAGTCAAATGGCACATTCAGATTAATTTTGGGGATTTTTAGAAGGGTATTTAGTTTAATTTAAAAAATGTATATAGTTTGTTACTTGCAAGTTAACAGCTTATGACAGACTCCACATACATATAAATCATTTGACAATGAAATGATATTCAGTGTTCTATATAGCTTTTACATACCACTCAGTTTATTGCTATAGCTTGCTATGTGTGTATTATATTGACTAAGACAAGAGTACATCGGGTTCAGTGTGTCCCAGGTTAGGTTCCCCGAGAATAACTAGAATAACACCGTAGTATTCTGTTCCAATATGATGTGATAACTAGATGGTAATAAGTCCACTGGGTACAAAAGGTATCTGACCCTATCCTGTTTTGTAATGATGTGGCACATAAACGGTCCTGATTGTACAGCATGTAACCACCAGTTTTGTCCTCAAAGCTGTCTGTACATAAAGGACAGTTGGGGAGTAGAGAAGATTCTAGGTTGGTTCCAGGCTCTTAGGTGGTGGCTTCTACATTCTGTAGGTGAGATGCTCAAGATGAATTTTTCCCATCTGGGGGGTGTAAGATCCCATGAGTCCTATAGCTCTGCTCACTTCCCACTTCCTTTTACTCCACTCTCCTTCATGTTGTTGAATCCCACCCATGGTGAAAAGAAGATGAATGTAGCTCTGTGATAGGTCAACATCATTTCATCCATCGACAAAAAGAAGATGCAGGAAATTGATACAACCTACTTCCTCCTTGCCTCTTCTCCCACAGGACTAAGCATGATGCCTCTTCAAGTATCTCTAGCTCTCCTGGCCTCAGGTCATAAAGATATTAAGGGCCTGTTTCTCCATGGTGAGCAGTGTAGTATACTCATGACTCACAGAACTGGATGGAATTCTTTTGTTTAATAGTTTATTCAACAAAAAAATGCATGTTTAGTCAACTCAAAACTACTCATAAATTTGAGACCATCTTTCTCTTATGGCCAGAATTATTGATGGTGCTGCTGCTGCTTCCTTATACTCCTGAGCCCAGGGAGTGTGGGATACCCTGCTTTAAATCCCTGCTCCGGAAGGGACTCAATGAATTTTATGTAATTCACCACAAATCTATAGAATTTCACATTGTTTGACCCAAACCATTTTCCCCCACCCCAAATTGCCACCAAGCTGAAAAATCCGTTTTTGGCTAGTTCTATTCAAGAATGTAATGCCAATGAATCAAAGTATGATGTCTTATACGACGTCTTTAAAACTTCAGCTTTTTAAATAAATAAAAATGAAACTGGATTTGGCTTCATTTTTCAAAAGGGGGGGGGGGGGAAGGTGGTGGGGAAAGGAGAAACAATTGTCACTGTTTCTTTTGTTTTTGGTAATTTCCCCAGGGCCTTGAGTTCATTACCAGACAGAATGGCTGTATACTGATGAGCACAATGTTTGGAGACCTTGGCAAATGCCTCAAAGACTATTGGTGTGGTGAGGGCATGAAGATCTCAAGCACCAAGGGGAGCACTGCACGCTTGAGTTCAGTGGGAATTTTCATGAAGCCAGTCAAGATAAGCACCAGAGCACCATGACCAGAGCTGTTCTTGCTGATATTCTCTGAGGCCTTTCTGGGACCACACAATCAGGAGATGATGTCCTGAGCACCACGGAATAGTGGATTGAAGATATAAATTTGATCATACTTATACTCAGGTTTAGAGGAATTAGGAACCTGATCTTCCAAGGTAACACAGTTCAGGGGCCACTTGCTGGCAATGATGGAATTCCTCAAAGATAAGGAAAAGAGGACAACAGAGCAGACTGTGGAAGCAGAATACAGCTTGCCAGTTGGAAAGAGAGGACGTGGCCACCATTGTATTTGTGCAATATCCCCAACCAGCTCTGCTTCTATTCAGTGGTGAGAAAGAAAGGGTTCACTTTGCTGCAGTTGTTTCAACTGACAAACTACTGAAGTTCCTGAAAAAACCTAAAACTTGGTACCACCACCAGCCTTCAGAGGGAAACCTATTACCTTCTGCTTCTCATGCAAGGAAAAGGTCCTCACATGTTCAAGGCATGTGGAGATAGAGACAGACTTGTTTGGGTGAACATACTATATGTGAATGACAAGTCACAGATAGCTCTGGCCAAAGGAAGGGGATGGAGATCAGTGTAACTGAGAACCTGAGAAAATAATATATTTGGCATAAATCTTTCAAAGCAGATAGGTTCAGAAACCTACTGATTTCAATGGAGCTCCATGTGAGTTGAAAGATTTGCTCTTGTGCATCTAATTGTAGGATTAGGCCTTTTGTTTATGTAAGCAGCATAAGATTTATGATTTCCATAGCTATTTGTTTCCTTCTTTTTAAATGCTTCTATTTTGTAAATAATGTGCTAAGGAAGTTCATTGGTGCTACTTAGCATCTTTAACAGGCCTCCCTCCCTCCAGTTAAGGTTTTATTCCCCCCTCACTCCCCCCAGAATGGCCCAAGTTTGATTTATTTATTTATTTTTAACTGTTCAATTTTTCTTTTGTATAGGTAAACAAGGATACTATAGTTTAAATAAAAGGAATGAATGGAGTACCTGATTATTAAAATAAAGGAATGAGTGGTGCAGGCCTACTTGCTAATGGATTATGCAGAAACAGCCCTACCTCATTCCACATGGACCTGACAATTTAGGAACGTTCACTGGGTAGCTACGTTAGTGATGTATACAAGTACAGTGCACCTGACCTTCACTCCAAACTTTGCTGAAGAGTCACAGCACAAAGCATGTCTGATCCCAGGCTAGAAAATCATGTCTCCTGATTTCATAAATAGCTACTAAGCCAGCAGGATGCAGTGCCCGCCACATACCTCACTGAACCTTATCTACCCTACTGAAAAAACAATAAAGCTTTGCATTTATACAGGCCTTTTTCATCCTAAGACCTCAACCCACCTCACAAAGATAGCTAAGCATTATTAGCCTGTTTTACATTTGACATTACTAAGTACAGAGACTTAAAGCACTCTGTATGGGAGGTAGTGTGGTGTAGTGGTAAAAGAACTGATTTTACCATTTCAGAAATCTGGGGGAGATGGGAAGAGGGCTGTTCTGGGATCGACCACAAACTTTCTTTGGCAACTTGTTTAAACTCTTACTCTCATTTGGAAAATGGACCCATAGAGGATGCAGAAGGATGAGTAACTTTACTAGTTTTTTTTTTCACTTTTTAAAACAAAAATATTCCCTGTGGCCATGATTTTGTCTATTGCCCTCACTGTCAGAAGCATGGATAATTTTGAAATAATGGCCACTTCATAGACTTTTTACTATTACTAATCTTGAAAATTACCTCTTGTATCAAATTTTGTAATGCATTGTTACTTACTTGGGCAGGTAGAAGGACGCAAAGTTAGATAAATTAGGAACTTGCAAACATTTTAAAAAGGGAGTCATTTTAGAGCCTTATTTGATTTAATCAAAATGTAAAGCAAATGTTACAGTTGTCAATGAGATTTCATCATTGAAAACTGAAAGCATAATAATTTATCCTTTTTTTTTGTTCTGCTACAGAATCAGCCTTTCAATGAGACCTTAACTCCAGCTCCTTGTGCTCCTTCTAAGCTGGAACAAGCTGATAGAGGGCACCATGCTATTATGTATATCGTGCACAATCCCTCTCCAACAAAAGTCAATGAAAAATAACTCCTATTGTCTGTCATCAGTGAAAACAGAACTGAGCCCGTATTTCACACAGACGTCAATGGGAGCAAGATCCAGCCGCATGATTCACACCAAACACTGTTAACAACTTTGCTTAATTACCTTTTCTTTAACATAGTGGGTGCATGAGTTTTCAAGCAACTTTAGCCATATGGGAAGTTTAAAATGGGAGTAACAAGCTATTTTTCAGCCAGAATAGAAATGTTTGCCAAAAATGAGAATTCAAAGCATGGTGATTTTTTTAAATGATTGAATCAAAAACAGTTTTATTAATTTTCTTCAAGCTTTGCACAAGTATTCTCCATCATGTTCTGAGTAAATACAGCTCTCAGGACACAAATTTTCCAAGCAAGAGCTAGAGAGGTGATAAAAGAGGGCTTTTTAATGGAAGCTAAATTTCAACCTTAAATGTAGAGAGACTAGTGCCTTTCCATAGTAAAATCACTCGTGTGTGTGTTCATGCCATTTAAAGAAACGTACAGAGCTTCTGTGTACCTCGTTAGTCGGGGCTTGAAAGTATCAGTCCTTAGCAACATGAGATGGAGATCTAAGCCACATTTATAAGGCTTCCACCACTTATTTTTTCCTTACTTTCCTTAGCTTTGAGTGACATGAAAAATGAGGTTTCAAAATCTAATAGTATTTGTCCCACTTGATTTCATTGAGCTAGGCTTTGGGAACTGCATTTAGGAATACCTGTTGGTGATTTACTTGTTTGATATTTCCTTGTCCTAGCAGATTCTTTTCTTAATTTCTATGCCCTTAAATTTTGGAACTATTAAGGAGGAAGGTGGGGATGAGAGTGTCTAAGCTTTTAGATACTGGATGGAAAGATGGCAGCTTTGGTTAATCCATACTCTTACACACCAGAATATAAACACAAGCCCCAGAATGACCTGTGCCTAAAGTTTCAGTTATGGCTTTAAAATTAGCCCGGTCCTATGGAGGAAAGACCATCACATATCAGAGCGTTAGTAGAGATAATTGTGATCATATTAACAGGGCACATTGACTGCAGGCTGCTCATAGTGGTGGTGGATTTCCTGCTAATTTCAAGCCCAGATGCTCACAGACGCTGTTTAGAGGAGAGGAAGTTCCTTCTGGAAGAGGTTGGTTGCTGACTGAATATTTCAGTGCCTGAGGGTGCTTGATGCCCTGAAGTAGGAAAGGAATTTATAGCAGAGGCTCACAACGAAGTACCAGATGTTGCGAGCCATCTGTGACCTTGCAATGAAAATGCGCCAGATGATCACAAGGAGAGTGGTGTTGAATGCATACTGGATGTTCCTTAGCCTGACAAATAAAAGAGAAGCACATTAAAAAAAATTACCTAGCATGTTACCTGAGTTGTAGATTTAATGTCTCTGGATCACATTTCAAGAGGAATTTCTGCACTTTTAAAGAGATCCTAATTATAAAATGGAATGATGTGGCCCTCCCACCCTTTCGATTTATTAGCACTGCTTCCTAATCAGGTGTTTCCTTTGTGTCCCAAAGCCAACATGATCCTACACTGAAATTATAATATAACGAATGAAATGATGTTATAGATTCAGCTATCCCAGATTTTCTCTGATTCTATGCATTCTGATTTGACATGAGACATAAAATTGAATTAACACTGACAGCTGACTTCCTAGGGATGGGCTAGGCCATGTGCTATTGTCCATGTTTTAATCAGAGACTTTTAATACTGTTGGCTATTGAGGTTTTGGTGTCTGGCTTATAGGATCTTTGCAGAGGCTGACAAAGTGGCCCTTTGGAGGGATTGCTCCTTCGTTGCTGAGATACCACAGATAGGTAATTTTGGGAAACTGTTCATCCTCCATAATGGTCCACTTTAAGGGCCTTGTTTTTTCTCATCCCTGTTCACTGTGGATATGAAACCAATCATGAGATGATTTAGGCTAAAATGTCATTATGATGACAATCATATTAATTCCTGTGTCTACCTTCTGTCAAATACAGATTGTACAATTCTACACTTTCCCAGTGTCTGACCATGATGAGGAACAGGATGAAAACAAACTAGCTGTGATCTAACTGGATCATGATTACTTAGTCTTTTCTACGCGAGTGCTTTATTTTGATATTTTGGCTTATACTGGTAGTGATGGAGTTTTTGCTACTTATTTGGGTTATGTAGTTTATATGTTCCTGATTTATTATAGAAACATTTAGAAGCTAGTATTACAACTCTTTTAAAAACTACTAAACAAACTAGTGATTCATTTGTGACACCCCAGCAATAGCAAGAGCCTGTAACATTTGTATCTTCACAGCGGCCAGTATTTTCCAGAGTACAAAATGCTGTTCCCTGAAAGGCATAAACTGCTCCTCCAATAGGTGCTTCTGTGCCCCTTTTCATGCTCTTTGGCATTTCTGAGTATTTGGTCTGGAGGAGATGACTGGAGCTTACCCGTTTTCTTTTTAATTGGAAAAAGGGAACCTGAGATCTTTATTTTAGAATGTCTTAGAACTTTATAGTTTCTAGTTCCAAAACACCAAATCCAACTCTGAAGCCTCTATTTTATTTGGGAATGGGAGGCAAGGAGGGATGGTAATATCTCCCTGTCACAGGATGCACATCTGTGCACCCCTAGGGCATGATCTATGTAACATTTCTGTCCACTTTTGCAATGTAATTGTGTGCTTTGACACTAAATGTGCCCTGCACAGTTCCCTTGTGAATGCTCGTAACATACTCTACATAATTACCATGGTACCATGTTTCCTACAGCAACACGTGTGTAGAGATGTGAAGCATGTTACAGGGTTCAGATTCTCAGGACTATCTTCAGCACAGAGGCTGGAGAATTACATGACAAAGAGAATGCAAATATCCTCCCTGGCTCAGGTAGAAGTAAAGGAAATCACACAGCAGCACAGAGAGGTAGGGACTGTCAGGAGTCTGTAAAAACAAAGACACAGACCATTGGGGGAGAAGTTGTAGGCTTTTGCCCGGGAGACTCCATCTTGCAACTCTCTCCAGCTCCAAGCAAGATCTGGGCCCTACTTTGTAATAGGCAGAGAATGGCTGTAAAACACTGAACAGTCGTACACCTTGCGCATAATCTTGGACTATGAGGTCAGTTTAGGTAGAGATGTTAGATTAGTATGCAATTTATACCTTTTAATTTGATGCTGGTCACTCCTGACTCATTTATAGTATGATTCTGCCTTGATTGACCATTTTCTCACTTGAAATCATACTCTGGTCAATAAACTAGTATTTATTTTATCTAAAGCTGTGGGGTCTTTAGAGGGTGGGGATATGGAAGGCTGGGCATGATCTACTTCTTTGGTCAGACTTGAGATTGGGGTGAGTCCCAATCCCTGTAAGATAGTGGCTCCCAGTGTAGTATCTGGGGCTGGGGGTGCTCGCTTGGAGACCGACACCTGTGTGGTTAGTGGATTTACAGCCACTGCCTGGGACGAATTACATGCTGGTGGCTGGTGTGGACTGACTCAGGAATGAGTGGTCACTTGGAAGGGCGGGGTGAATTGGGGTTCAGGAGTGGGATTCGAGGGGTCATAGCGGCACACCAGACCAGATCTGGGGAGCAATCTGCCACATTCCCCAAACACCAGTACAATTTTTTAGCTTCTCTTTTAAAGTGTTACACGGTATCTTGGAAATCGTCGTAAACCTTTTGGAGTTTCACAAAATCCAAAGCTGCCCCTTCATTTTTTGGGCGTCCTTAAAGAGTCTTTGGAACTTCTGCAGCACCAGAATTTCAACTTCTCTCTGCCACTTTAGGGAGGTGGCTAACTGGTTGAGGATTGATTCCTTCCAATGACAATATAATGTACTGCTCTGGGCCATGGGGGCTAGTCCAAACCCCCTTTTCTTCACAAGATGGGCAAGAAATATTAGGCCATATCCTCAGATGATGTAAATAGGCAGCTGTGCCATTTTTATCTGACATGAGATCATGCTCAACTTCACACCAGTATGAGTCACGTGTCCGTGTCTCAGGAATCATATCTTTCCATTTAAAATGGAAATCCACGCCTTAAAAACCCTTATATACAGCTACCCAAGGCAGCCAGGAGTTGCTGCCACATTCTGAGCATGTATAGCTTACTTTCGTAAGTGCTGCTTTGCTGCAGGAATCCCAGACATGTCCTCGTTCAGCAAATATTTCTTCGCTCCTATGCAGTAATTTTCAATGTATTCCGACCAATGCAGCTGGCGCACATCAAAGTTGAATAACTGGAATTAAAGCAAAGGAACGTTAATTAAATGGCACAGTTCAATTTTCAGTAAAAGAGTAATGTTGAGCATCTTCATGTTGTGATCCTGAACTGAACTCCACTCTCAACAAAGCCTGCGCCTAAAGATTTCCAAACCACAAGAGTCAACTGAGGAAACGTGCAGTGAAAAAAAATGTTACTCCAACTCTATCATACTATTCTTCATTGAAGTCACTTGGCTCTGCTTCCAGCTCATAACCCGCTGACCTTAAACAACTAGATATTTCTTGCCAACAGTCTTGCATGAAGTTATCTGTTTATGTAGAGCCACTAAAGCAAAAGGATCTTCCTAGAACAGAGATTGCAAATTGAGAATACATTACAAAAATGTCCCTGGTTACCAGCATCATACTTGGATTATATTTTAAGGGAAAATGATTGGACCAGGCATTGAATCAACAGGTCCCATCTATCTCAGTAATTCAGCTGGGCAGACCGACATTATCTCTCAGCATCTGTAGCTTCAGAAATCCAAGAAATTGTTTACTTGGTTGGTTGACAATTGTCTGATCACATTGCTAATGACATTTAATTTAATACATCGAGATTTTAAATGGGAAAAGTGTTGGATATGCATTCAGGGAATTGCTGAACTAATAAAGTGAAGAAATAACTTAATCAAGGATAAAGAGGAAGAGTTCTCTTTGGCGAGAACTGTTAATTGTCAAGTAGGGTTTTATGCATGAATAACAAGATGGCTGATGTGACTCCAAGTATTTTCAAGGAAGATATTCAGGGAAGAACTCTTCCCCCTCAAGCCCTTTCAGCTTGGTGTAAGAGCACTGACATCAGCATGGTTGTGAGCTAGAAGCACATTCTGGGTGTGGCTATAGAGAACAGGAAGGTTAATTAGCTAAACCTGGAATTTGCCTCCTCCGTGGATCCACAGTGTAAGGGTTCCATGACTTGTGAAGTATTGTACCAGAGCTCCTAGCACAGGGGATCTTCATGAAAATTTTACAAAGGACTAAACCAAATTTATTCAATCACTAATTCCCATCTCTCTGCAAGTATACGATACATCCCCACAGGTAAATTCTGTTGCCTGATTTTTGCAGGTTTAGTAATTTGACTGGGGTTATAGGCTTGTCCATGGATCTGATCAGAATATAGTGAGATTCTTGTCCCTGAATCAGGCTCTAAAGAGTCTTTACTAGGACCCTCGGGGTGCATGACAGGAATGCTCACCGATAACTGAATTTATATAATGTATATAATTGTATAAGCTTTTATTAAAATAGCATAAACTGAATTATTAAAAGAATAATGGTTAGAATTACAGTCTTGTTCTATATTTATACTACATATTTTATGTTTTGGATTAATATACTCACACACCCTTCCCTGATGACCTGGTTGAGAGAGATGTCCGGTTCTTCAACTCTTGAGTAGAGTGGTAGAGGGCTTGGTTATGCTAGAGAGCTAAGAGCTATAAGTAATACTTAAACATATACTGAGGACAAAGATTCTTGCAAACACTAACTAAAAGAAGCTTAAGGAAGAAGTAGCTGATGATCACACCCAAGTAATGGGGTTTGGTCTTTTTATACCTTATATAGTATGAGCTCTCCTTCTAAGTCCAAATTTGACTTCTTCACTCCTGAATTGTTGGATTACGCTTTTTCTATAGGCTGGTAGGTTCGTACAAATTAATGACATATTAATATCCTTTCCAGATGGTTCCAGGCAGTTTGTCCATTTGAGTTTTGTTATTTCTGGCCCTTTTTGTGGATTTTGTGGTATACTTGTGAAGTTTATTTGGGCATAAACTGGGCAGTCACCTGCTGCCCCGCTTTGATGTCTCCTGACTTACCTTGGGTAAAAAAGTCATAACTACATATGTAGCTTTTCATTCCTTCTCTGGGCCAAAGGTACATATGTATGCTCATTGCTTCAGCATTTCATGCAGGATGTGGCCTGCAGGCAACTCTTTTATTGTGGCTACTCTATTATAGCTATAAACCTTAAATCTATAGAAATATATATATGTGGAAGCAAGCTGGCTAGTTCTATCGTCTACAGTTTAAAATCCTGGATCTACTCATTGCATTCCTTCGGCCCTCCTGCTTATCTTTCCATCACTGCCCCACACATGTACACAAGCACATAAGATCCACAAAGAGTATATTAGAATCTGACATTCTGAAGTTATTTCTCTTGTGCTGCTCAAATCTAAGAGGAACTCATTCACACTGTACGTTTTCTTTGGCTAAGATACTGTACTATTTTCTAAGATATTGTACTTAAGGCCTGGTCCAACTCACATTGATATTAATGGAAAGATGTTATTTATCTGTAACTGGAGGTTCTTCGAGATGTGAGGTCCTTATCTGTATTCCAAACACACCATGTGCTGGAGCTGGAAAATTATTGTATCAGTGTCCATTGACCCGCACACATATCATGTATTGTCTCATGTCTTGGTCAAGGTTATATTAGGTCGGGTAGGTTGATACCTCTTCAGTCACCCTTTTACCACTGGTTAGATCAGTCTACAGCAGAGGGGAAGGAGGGCGAGTACTAGAAAACAAATAGGGACCATACAATCTCGAAGAACCTCTAGTTAGAGTTAAGTAACCTCCTCTTCCTCTTTGAGTGGTCGTTAATATGACAGTAGCTCAGTCCCAGTGGATCTTGTGGAGGATTTGTAGAATGAAGATAATGGGGTGTGGGAGGAAGGCATAGTGGAGATCGCTCACTATGAAGAGCTTCACCCTGGCAGCCATGCCTCATGGCTCCTCTGGAACAGTAGAGAGGTAACTTGAGGTTGTCATGTGGCAAAAAGGTCCAAGTGAGGGGTGCCCGAGAAGATGGAACAGAGAGCAGGGTTGTGTAACCTCCACTCATGGTTAAAGTACAGGATCCAGCTGAGCATGTCAGCTGGGGCGTTTTGTGTGTCTGCGAGTTAGGCTTCTTGGAGTGTAAGATGGTGCTGAATGTATCGGTTCCAAAGGTGGATGGACTCGGTGCCACCCTGTTAATTTATGAAGGGCAATTCTGCAATATTGTCAGAGAGGAGAACATGTTGTGAGAAAATTATACAGGAGTTCCAGCACACTGATGTGCATTAGGCCTCTCATGGCTTCCAAATACTTTAGGCAGTGCACAACACAACTGGCAAGGGATGTGCTATGTCATGGTGATGGTGGGGAGAAGAAGGGTGTGCCAATCATCACTTTGGTAGGGTCTGTCCACCAGATGAGGGAGTAGTTTGGCATCTAGATGATCTTTGTAGGGTCTAAAAGTTGTTGGGAGCCACAGCTGAAGGCAGCACATGTGTAATTGTGCATGTGGTGTCATGGAGGTGCAGGCTGCCATGTGCCCAAGGAGGGAGAGGCAACGATGCACCACGGTGCAAGGGCTACAGCATAAAGTGGCAACTAAGGCTATCAATGTTGCAAATCTGTCTGCTGGAAGGAAGGCTCATGCCATCACAAAATCAAGTCATGACCCTATGAAGTTGTGCGTCTGTGTAGATAAAAGTACCAATTTCTCCTCATTGATATATAAGCTAAAAGCGGTGAGGAGAGAGCATAGCATGAGGATAGCGGAAGTAAGCCCTGTGTAGGACAATGCGAGGTAGAGGTATACTGAGAAGCCTAGATGATGGATCTGTGCTGCCATGACCACAAAGGCTTTTGTGAAGACCTGTGGGTCATCATGAGGTCGAAGGGGAGCATTTTGAGTTGGTAATGGTTTTCTCCCACATGGAAAGACAGGAATTTTCAGTAGGACGGGTAAACATTGATGTGAAAATAGTTGTCCTTCATGCTGAGAGCCACAAACCAGGCCTTCTGGAGGAGGGAGGGAATAATATGGAACTTGGCTTTCCTGATGAAGGTGCTGCGGAGGAGTTTGAGTATAGGTGGTATCCTCTACCCTTTTTTTGGGAGGGGAAAGTACCAATTGTAAAAAACTCTGCCTGTGGAGGGGATGGGCACTGGCTCTATGGCACTTCTGCTAGTAGGACATTAGCTTCTTGCTGTGGGAGGCAGTGATGGGAAGGATCCCCAATAGGCATATGAGGGGGTTCCTGTGCGGTTGGGAGGGGGAGCAAGAAATTCTATGATGACTGGTGCATGGTGGGATTGGGGACGGCAATGGGCAGGGTTTGCAGCTCTTGACTGGTACATCAAAATTGAGATTTGGGTTATTGATGTGTCAAGGTGGAGGAGGTGATCATGGCAAGGGCCGTTGGTTGAGGGGCACCGAAATCAGTGATGCTTTTGCATGGGTTTTTGGTACCACTGATAAGAGGCCAGATATAGTGCATACGGCTGGGGATGGATGGATTGCTTCTGCTATTTGTGTTGGGGTGCAGGGACCAGGGAGTCAAGGGACTTATCTATCTTTTCTGAGAAGAGCTTGTCCACATTGAAGGGGATGGTCTGTATGATTGTTTGGATCTTCTGAGGAAAGCTGGAGGACTGAAGTAAAAATTGTGGCGTATAACTACACCCATAGCAAGGGAATGGAAAGATGTGTATACGGTGTCAACAGCTGCTTGGAGGCTGACCTAGGCTACCAGGTGGCCTTCCTCCACCAGGCATTGCTTCTTGTCCTGCAGCAGTTATTGAAATCATACTTCACTAGTAAAGCCTGATAGTCTCCAATGTAAAATTCCAATGGTGGTGAGGATTAGACTTCCCTGACCAAAAAGTCGAGGCTCTTGTCTGCCCAGTCTGAAAGGATTGATTTTTGCATATGTTAGCATGCTCATTAACTTGCTGCATGCACCAGAAGAGAACTGGGGGTTGGATGGGAAAAAAAGAAATGTACCCACTTTGCTGGGACACAGCACCTGTGTTTTGCATTTTGGCATGAAGTACAGGAAACTGCCGTGTGCCAGGCTGCCTATGCAGATTGCAGGATAGTGTCACTGATGGGCAGAGCTACATGTGGATAGTCCATAGGGTTGGAAGGTACTTAGCAGTTGGTGGTGCTGCTCCTGCACCTCCTTCAGGGGTATCCCCACATCTGCAGCAACACCCTGCTGCAATTCCTGATATTTCTTATGGTCATCAGGGGACAAGAGGGATGAGGGTATCGTACAGGAAGGAAGAAATGTCCAAGTGTATGAGGCCTGAGAAAGCAGATACAGACATTAATATGAGACCCAGGAAGGCCATTGGAGGTAGGGGCAGGGATCAAAAGGTGTGGTGGGCACCAGACATACTGGTACCAAGTCAGTGATGCCAAGTTGTGCATTAGTGGGTGAGATGGACAAGAATTTGAACTTCCCCTGGAGGTGGGGGAAAATGTTGGTTCCTTCTCAGAGAAGGCATCAGAGTCTGATAAAACCTGGAGGGGTGGACCTGTCAGTATGGTCGATCAGAGATGCATGGGCAGAAAATGCCCCTATGTGAGGAAGAACAGTTCCAGGTGTGCCAATGGGAAAAGCCTCCAAGCCAATGGCTCAAAACACCCCAGGGCCCAAGGGATGTCTCTGGGACTAGCGGAGCGCGGCAGTGTCCATGAATTTGAGTGGACCACGGATGTGGAGATGCTGGTGGCATGGGCAGCACATGCCCTGGAAAGCATTCTGGATGGGTGGTTGATACGGCAAATTGCAGTACTGCCAGATCCTTCTTTTTCTTCACTTTACTCTCAGAGCAGGAAAGCTTAGATGGTAGAACAACAGGGGCAGTGCATGACTTTGCACCCAGCCTGGCTCGGGGAAGGCATGCGGCACCTGGAAGCAGTCCATGACAAGGATTTGCTCTGATATTCACGAGAGTGTTTTCAGCTCTCATACCTGGGCCTGTCCTGAACTGTTGTTACCACTGGATCCGGGGCTTGAAACATGTTAGAGAGAGCACTCGTCACCAGTGAGAGGCACTGCACCACCAGTTCAAATGGTCCTGGCTTGGACTGTGCACATAGCTGAAGAGCCAGGACCATTAGGAATTCTGGAGGTGAAGTTGCTGTCTTCTCAGATCCTTGGTGGGAGGACCTACAGCTCTCACAGTGATTGGTGAGATGGGTCCCCCTGAGGCAGCAGGAACAACATTGGCACTCATCGCTCACTAAGAACAAGTGGGGGCACAATGCATAGTTTTTAAATCCCAGAACACAGGACATAGTACCCAGAGGGGAGGAGGAAGATTGGGGTGAGCTAATGCGATCTAGCTAACCCACAACTAACAACTATTTACAACTAACTAAGCAAGAAAAAACAACAAAGAACTATACACAAATGAAAGTGCTCTTGCAGTCAAATTACAGTTGTGGAGCAACAGGGATTCTGAATCCAACCAGGCAGTGATTAAGAGGGAACTGAAAAGGCTGTGAGCTGCACAATCTCATACAACTTTGTCCAAGACACTAGGTGACCCATGACACATGTGAGAGGCAACAGACACTGCTATGAAAATTTTCCCGCTCCAGTGCATGGTGCATATGCACACCTACATTTGGAATATATATAGGGATCACAACTCAAAAAAGAAAGACAGCTATTGATTTTGGCTTCTTCCACAGCATTCTCAGTTAAGTCCGTCTCAAGCGCCATCCTCAAAGATGGGAGCTGCCAGAAGGGTGGGGTATAAAAAGTTGGGAAGGAGCTTCTCTCCCTGCCCCCACACAAATGTTAGAGTTACCCTTCTTAGGGCAAGTCTATCCTGTCAGCGCGATCTTCAGGTTTCAATTGAGGCGTCTGTGTAGACGTGCTCAATCAATAACCGGAGCTGGAACACCAGCTCCGTAACCGCACTTACATGACACCGACTGGACGCCATTTCCTGTTGGCATCATGTAGTGTGTAGGGAGGATTTAAGAAGTTGGCGTGAGATATGCAAGGTATTTATTTATTTGGAGATGACAGACAGACCTAGGCAGGGAGTAGATGGAAGAAAGGTATGGGAAAGCACTTCTTGGGAAGTCTGTGACTGATCACAGTGAAATTGCTCTGAATACTCATCTCACTGCTCCTCACCTTGGCTTTGACACTTGCCTCTTGATATCCCTGATTTTCTAGGCCTTTTGCTCACCTGGCCATCTCTCCATTGTGGAGAGATTTGGTACTGCAGGTATGTAAAAACTGAGGTTATCCACATTCATTAGAGAGAAGAATCTCAACTGACCATTGAAGGGAGCATAGCCTAAAATCCACTTCCATTCTGCACTGAGTGGGAACATGTCTACACTGTTCCCAGGCCAAATGCAGACTGAGATTTCCTTTTATGGTACAAAGAAGAGCACTTTTTTTTTTTTTTTTTTTTTTTTTTTTTTTAAAAAAGAAAAAGCTCTTCGGTAATTGGTCCATCTGCTTCTGCAATGGAGTCCTCCTAAACTAAACTAAACTAAACTAGTATGAGTTTAATTTAAAACCCTGAAGGGAAATGCATTATTTTTCTTTCTTTGAAGGAAGTATTTTAATATTGACCATCCTTTGAAGATGCTATTCAAAGGCTCATCCATAAATCAAATATGATAGGCTGGAAGATTGGAGGTAACTAGAACTGTGGTTGAGAATTTGAGCAATTTAGCAATAGATACACTTACTCTTCTGTCCTCTGGACTGAGCTGGGCCATTAACGTGTTCGTATTTTCTGAAGACCATTCCCAGGACTGACAGGTAAAATATTCCAGAAGCAGCATAGACTTGTGCAGCCGATTGAAGATCTTCATCATCCTGAAACGGAGCAGAACTGTCAGAACCATCCAGAGCCACAAGAGCACATATAATAAAATATGGAGAATTTGCTCTTCTCTGAAAATTGGACTTTTGTGCAGGGCTCACCTAACCTTTCCTGCTCTCTGGCTCCATGGAGCTTCATGTCTTAGATGCTTTTGCCAGTTGTCATGAATCTAAGTTTTGGGGCTCAGCCGGCCAGCAGCCTCATTTTCTGTTTGGCCAGCTGAGAATTTGCTTAGCGAACATGTACCAGTTCCAACTGAGGCCCTGATTCTGCAGCTGGCTCCTCAGGGACAGAGCCTGGTGCCTGACCACACACTACTGACTTCAGTGAGACTTTGCATGACCAGGAGGGTGTCTTTACGCAGAGCCATTTGCCTCACTTACTAGCTTAAACCAAATAACAGTAAAAGGCTGACTAATTCCTGGATAGGTCCGCCGACTGGGGAATCCATTGCACAACGGCAGTTTTTAGATATGGGCATTTCCTTTGTTTCTTAACAATTCCTCACTCAGGATAATAGGCTATATATAACATAAACAACGAAAGTCCTGTGGCACCTTAAAGACTAATAAACTTTTTCGTGCAGAAGCTTTCGTGGGCTGCAACCCACTTTGTCAGATGCGTATATAACATAGGTTTGGGCTATCTTACAGACTGCTTTTTCTCCTTCTGTACTATGGCAGCAGTTTGAATAATTTAAGTGCTACAACTGATATCCCCTTTCCTAAATGGAAAGGGCCAAGTGGCAGAGCACTCTGAGTGAAGAACCCCTGACATCTGTGAAAATCATATAACTAGAGCTACTTGGGAGTCTGGTAGCTCGCTCTCTAAATTTCTTTTCTAGAGGAAGGATTCATAGATTCCTAGGCCAAAAAGAACCATTGTGATTATCTAGACTGACATCTTGCATAGGAAAACAGGCAACAGAACTCACTCAAGATAATTCCTAGAGCATATCTTTTAGAAAAAAAAAAATCCAACCTTGATCTAATATTTGTCAACAATGGAGAATCCATCACAGCCTTTGGAAAATTGCTCCAATGGTTATTTACTCCCACTGTTAAAAATGTATGCCTTTTTTCCAGTCTGAATTTATCTAGGTTCAATTTCCACCCTTACGAGTGTATTATATCTTCCTTTGCTAACCTGAAGAGCTCATTATTCAATAATGGTTTCTCTTGTAGTTATTTATAGACTGTAATCAAATCACCCCTTAATCTTCTCCTTGTTAAACCAAACAGATCAAGCTCTTTGATTCTATCATTGTAAGGCAAGTTGTCTGACCCTTTAATTATTTTCATGGCTCTTCTCTGAAATCTTTCCAATTTATCTGTATCCATTTTGAATTGTGGACACGAGAACTGGGGATGCAGTATTCAATCAGAGTCTCACCAGAGCCAAATACAAAGGTGAAATAACCTGTCTACTCCTACTTCAGATCCCCCAGCTTATGCATTGAAGAACTGCATTAACCCTTTTGGCCACAGCATCAGACATTGAGCTGAATGTTCACCACAAACCCCAATCTTTTTCAGAGTCACTGTTTCCCAAGACAGAGTCCCTTGTCTTGTAAATATGGGTTGCATTCTTTGTTCCTAAATGTATGCATATTGTTTGCTTGGGACCAGTTTACCAAATAACCCAGATTGCTTTGCATCAGTGACCGCCTCATTATTTATAACTCACCCAATTTTTATGTTACTTGAAAACCTTATCAATGATTATTTTTAAATTTTTTCCATGTTGCCTACACTAGAAACACACCTGTCTGATGATTCCCCATTTACAATTACATTTTGAGTCTGATCAGTTAGCCAGCTTTTAAGCCGTTCAATATGTTTTATGCTAATTTTATATCTTTCAGGTTTTAATCAAAATGTCAGGTGTTACCACATCAAATGCCTTAGAGAAGTGCAAGTATATTACATCAACACTATTACCTTTAGCAACCTAACTTGTAATCACATAAAAAAAAAAAAATCAAGTTAGTTTCACAGGAAAATTTTCCATAAACCAGTGTTGATTGGTGTTAATTATATTACCTGCCTTTAAATCTTTATTAAGCAGGTATGATATTGGCTGTTCCATTATCTTGCTGAGGATCAATTTCAGTCTGACAGGTTTATAATCACCTGCACCAACCTATTTACCCTTTAAAAATCTTGGCACAACATTAGCTTTTTTTTTTTTTGTTTTCTGCAACTTCCCCAAAGCATGGCCCAATAGCAAGGAAAGATGGTTCAGTATATACAGATATATGGACTTGAATTTTTAAAATAATAAAATTGAAGGCAATGGTTATTTATAAAATCATTTCAACCTCCAAATCAAAACTTTGAGACATTTCGGGACTTTTTGTGGGGGAGAGGAATGGGATTGGATTAAACCATTTGGCAAAAATGACACATTCACGAATTTTTGACTGAAAAACTTCACCCACCTCTGGACCATATAAGTCCTTAAAATACGGAGATAAACCCTGGGACAAGATTAAAAGGAAGATGAATCCTGTGTAAATCATATTTTGGTGCTCAATCAACTTTAAGGGTATTTCATGTCCTCTTTTTCTCTCAAACGGGGTGAGGATGAAAGAAAAGGAGGTTAACAGGCTGAGTTTTATGAGAAGAAGAATGGCCTTTCAAGAAAAATGAATTTGCTGTCCAGAAGGTAACTCTAACAGTGAAAAATAATAAAAGGCATTCTGCAGAAGATTGTTGCAGATGTCCTCTCTGTGTATGGATGTGACTGCCTCTGAGAAAAACACTTAGGCTATGTCTACACTGGTAAATTAGTTCGAATTAAGGAAACTTAATTCGAACTAACTAAAGCCATGGCTACACTAGCCTTTAAGGACTTCCTTAATTCAAACTAATAAATTCAAATATGCTATTCGAAGTAAGGGTTAATTCAAACTAGTTAGTTTGAATTAACCAATGTGGCCATGTTAGTTTGAACTAATTGCTTAGTTTGAACTAACTGGCCCATTGAATTCAATGTAAATTGCTAATTCGAACTAAGCAAGTGCCATGAATGGCACTTGCTTAGTTCTAACTAAATTTTTCTAGTTCGAATTAAGTTAATTCGAATGAACTAAAATTAGTTCGAATTAGTGAGTTCAAATTAACTAATTCAAACTAATTTTAGTAAATGTAGACATAGCCTTATTGCGCCAGAGAAAACATTGATGAGTTCATGTTTCTACAGTCTACTGAGCAACAGAGCAAGGGACAAAGAGGTAGACTATGGGACAGGATTCTGCAGATAATCATTGAATACTTATTAAAAATAGAGACTAAGGTATAGGCTGTGGAACTAGAAGAAGAAAATAGAAGGATTACCTGAATTAGCACTGGTTAAAAATTTAACTACAGTAATCTTGCTAACGCAATCCTCTTGTTTATACCTTAGAAATGAATCTCACCTGCATCTTAAGCTTCCTACAACAACCATTTTCTTGATTCTTTCCACACTGAGTCATGCTTTAAATAGCTCCCAGTGTGGAGCAGGTTGGCTCAGGGGACTTAAAATGGGATAGGGAACTCTGACCTCATGGTTACGGACTTATATTTGGCAGTGACTAAGAGAAGTTAATGAACACCTCCTGTGTGTTTGGTGACTTATATGAAATGTGTTAATACTTTCAGGGTTTTATTCTGGTGAAGGGGAATTTTCTGTGGGCCGGCAGAGTTGGCTCATGCACCAGCCACCTCCCACCCTTGGCATCTGAGGTGTATGGGATGCAGGAAGGAGTACATAGGAATTATCCTAAGGACTCTAGGCTGATGGCATAAGTTAGAGCGGCTGTTCTAATTCACATTGGGTGGATACAGATCAGAAAAGAAGGTTGCTTACCTTGACGGTAACCGATGTTCCTCGAGATGTGTGTCCCTGTAGGGGTGCTCCACTCTAGGTGCTTGGTGCGTCCTCGCGCCGAGCCCGGAGAATTCTTCCTTCGCAGCCCCGCTCTGGCCGCGTCCGCGCGACCCCCTCGCACTGCCGTTAGAATCAGGGGTCACGCGGACATGGCCAACCTTCCTCAGTTCCATTCCAACCACAGAGCCTGTATTCAAAGCTCCGTAGTAGAGGGGAGGAGGGAGGGATGTGGAGCACCCCTACAGGGACACACATCTCGAGGAACTTCGGTTACCGTCAAGGTAAGCAACCTTCTTTTCCTCTTTGAGTGATGTCCCTGTAGGGGTGCTCCACTCTAGGTGCCTATGGAGCAGTTCCCCTATGGAAGGAGGGTACTTAGGAGCTTATGCCAACTACAGTTGAAAGCACCTTGGTCCCAAGGACCGTATCTGCTCTGACAGACTGGTCAATAGCATAGTGTTTGGAGAATGTGTGTACCGAGCTCCATGTTGCAGCTTTGCAAATGTCCAACAGCGGAACGTCCTTGAGGAAAGCCACCGATGTGGCCATACCCCTTGTCGAATGGGTTTTAATCCCTTCCGGGGGTATTACATTGTGGAGTGAATAGCACATAATAATGCACTCCTTTATCCACTTAGAGAGTCTCTGATGGGAGACTGCCATGCCCTTTGAACGTTCTGCTATAGATACGAACAGTCTCGGAGATTTCCAAAAACTCCTCGTCCTATCTATGTAAAAGGCTAAAGCCCGTCTAACATCCAGTGTATGTAAGAGAGCTGAGTGAGGATCCGAATGTGGTTTTGGAGAAAATATAGGCAAGTTTATTTCCTGATTGATATGGAAGGCAGTGTTTATTTTTGGAATAAACCTTGGGTGAGGGTGTAGAGTTACCTTGTCCGGATGAAAGACTGTATAAGGCGGATCAGCCATAAGTGCTGCCATTTCGCCTATGTATCTTGCAGATGTTATGGCTACTAGGAAGGAGACCTTCATGGACAATAATTTTAAGGAACAAGTAGCCAATGGCTCAAATGGCTTCCCGGTAATAGACCGGAGTACAAGGTTTAAATCCCAAGGCACCGTTGGTGAGCGCACTTCAGGATAAACATTCTGCAGGATAAACATTCAAGAAACGTTTCAACAGACTATGTGAAAAGATAGGCTTCTGATCAATTTTGGCATGGAAGGCTGAAATTGCTGCAAGATGTACCTTCACTGAGCTGTTTGCGAGACCCCCATGCTTCAAATGGAGGGTATATTCCAGTATCAAGTAGATCGGTGCAGAGGCAGGTAAGATTTTCCCTCTCCTTACACCAATTACTGAATCTGCGCCATTTCTATAGATATGATTTTCGCGTCGATGATTTTCGACTATTCAGTAAAATGTTCTTTACTTGCTCTGAACATTGCAGCTCATCGGACTGCAGCCACTGATCAGCCAAGCGGTCAGGTGAAGCTTGTCTAGGTGAGGATGTAGCACTCGGCCGTTGTTCTGATGTCGAAGGTCCCTGTGTGAAGGCAGTGGTATTGGATCGGCGATGGACATTTGGAGAAGGTAAGGAAACCAAATTTGTCTCGGCCAGGCTGGAGCAATAAGGATTATCGTTGCTCCATCCTCCTTGGCCTTCTGTATTGTCCTGTGAATCAAGGGTATAGGAGGGAACGCATAACCTAGATACCTGTCCCATTTCATGAGGAAAGCATCCCCTAGCGATTGGTCTCCCACCCCTGCCCTGGAGCAGAAGGCTGGACACTTCCAATTTGTCCTTGTAGCAAACAGATCTACGTCTGGGAACCCCCAGAGATGGAATATATCCTGCAACACGTAAGTATTGAGCTATCCACTTGTGCTTGCTCACAAAATGTCTGCTGAGTGTATCTGCTATTGTATTCTGGCAACCCGGTAAGTATGAAGCTGATATATTTACGCCATGCTTGATACACCAATTCCATAGGTGGATCGCCTCTAAACACAGGGATCGAGATCGGGTACCACCCTGTTTGTTTATTTAATACATGCATGCGACATTGTCCGTCTTCACCGTTTTGTTCTTTATCATAGGCAGAAAACGGAAACAAGCTCTCCGCACAGCTCGCAACTCGAGGACGTTTATGTGGAGGTGCGTTTCGTGCATGGACCAGCGACCCTGAGCGGAGTGACCTTCTAGGTAAGCGCCCCATCCTAGTAAGGACGCATCTGTCGTTATAAAGACGCTGGGTGGGTCCTGGGTAAATGGGATTCCAGTTAGCAAGTTGTGTGGCTGTAACCACCACTGCAGGGTGTGTTTGACTGCCCTTGGTACTGAGATTAACATGTCTAGACTGTGTCTGCTTCCTTTGTATATCGAGTTGAACCACAGCTGCATGGTTTGCATGCGTAGGCGGGCGTGCAAGACAACTGCTGTTGTGGCCGCCATATGTCCCAGTAATTGTAGGCAGTTTCGCACTGTTACTGTCGGGCTGCCCACTAAAGTGTTGATAAGATCTGTTATGGTGCTGAATCTTTTGCAGGGAAGGGAAGCCCGCGCTGCTATTGCATCTAAATGTGCCCCTATGAACTCCAATTGCTGGGTAGGGGTTAATATCGACTTCTGATGGTTTACCATGAGTCCTAGCCTGGCGAACAGATTTAACGTGGCCTGGTTTACCTGATGCGCCTGGTGTTGACTGTTTGATTTTAGTAAGCAGTCGTCCAAGTACGGGTAAATGATAATCCCCTGCTTGTGTAAGTAAGCTGTTACAACTGCTAACACTTTCGAGAAGACTCTTGGAGCCATGGATAACCCAAATGGGAGAACCGCGTATTGGTAATGATCTTGTTCGATCACAAATCTGAGGAATCGTCTGTGGGATGGATGAATTGTTACGTGAAAATAAGCATCCTGTAGGTCGAGGGATGAATACCAGTCCCCGAGCTCCAGCGTTGGAATTATACTTGAAAGAGTGACCATCTTGAATCTGTGGTTCTTCACGAATTTGTTTAGACATCTTAGATCCAGTATGGCTCTCCATCCTCCGCCCTTCTTCTGTACCAGGAAATACCGTGAATAAAACCCTTTCCCCTGGAATTGTTGAGGAACTGGTTCTATTGCTCCTAAGGAGAGAAGACGATTTATCTCCTGTCTCAGTAGTTGTACGTGAGATGTGTCCCTGAAAAGGGACGGGGAAGGTGGGTAGGTGGGGGGGGGGGTGGATATGAGGGGTATAGAGTAGCCCTGCTGGATAATTTCTAAGACCCATCTGTCTGATGTTATCAACCTCCAGTTGTCTGTGTAAGGTCGAAGACGATGGCCAAAAGGAGTATCTGAAGAGCTCGCTGGATCGGGGAGGTTGTTCAAACCCTCGACCAAAGCTTCAAAATTGTTGTCTTGATGCTGGTGGCTGTTGAGAGGTCGACTGATTGGCGGAGCTATTCTGACGCCTTCTCATGGGCCTCTGCCTGCTTCTATCAAATTGCTGCCTTTGTTGCGGGTACTGATTGAACCTGCGGGTAAACGGTTGTTGTCTAAACTGTCTGCGCCTCGGAGCAGGTGTAACTATGCCAAGTGTGTGGAGAGTGGCCCGGGAGTCCTTCATTGTATGCATGGCCTCGTTGGTCTTCTCACCGAATAATTTTGACTTATCAAAAGGAAGATCCTCTATGACTGACTGAAGATCTTTTGGAAGAGCTGCAGAGTGCAGCCAGGAGGCTCTACGCATTACAATTGCAGTCGCTGTGGTTCTTGCTGCAGTGTCTGCAGCATCCAGTGCAGCCTGCAGGGCTGTTCTTGAAATCAGCTGACCTTCCCTGATCAAAGATTGAAATTGTTCTTGGTGATCTTCAGGGATAACATCCAGAAAGCTCGCAAATCTGGAGTAGTTGTTATGGTCGTAATTGGATAGTAGGACCGCATAATTTGCTACCTGAAGCTGTAAACTCGCCGACGTGTAGACTTTCCGACCGAACGAGTCCACTCGCTTCCAATCTCTGTCCTGCGGAGTAGATTTGATGAAAGGCTGCCTGCTACGCTGTTGCGCGGCCTCCACCACGAGTGAATTAGGCTGAGAGTGCGCAAACAAATATTCATTGTTTTTCAGGGGAATATAATATTTCTTTTCTGCCCTCTTATTCGTTGGCGTGATGGTTGCTGGAGTCTGCCAAATGAGGTTTGCAGGCTCCATGATTGCACCATTCATTGGCAAGGCTACCTTGGAAGGAATTGATGTCCCTAAAATTTTCAGTAGCCTGTGCTGCGTTTGAGGCACCTTTTCCAAATCAATGGCCAGGTCCTGTGCCACCCGCTTGAACAGTTCCTGGAATTGTTTAAAATCATCCGCACCAGAAGATGCATGCTGGATGATAGTCTCGTCAGGATGTGAAGAAAAAGAGGTGTTTGGGACTGCTTCTTCATCCTGGTCGGACAGAATATCCATCTGAAAAGAAGCCGCAGACTGCTGACCAACTGAGAAGCGAGAGCGACTCGATGCTGCAGGTGATAAGAGTTTTCTGTCTGAGCCGGAGGGTCTGCTATAGGACCTCATGAATGAGGACCATATATCCCAATTATGCCACTGCACTGGGTATGGCATAGGGGGAGCCATCAATGGAGGCATGCCCCGTAGGTCGCCTGTGCATCCCATCTGGTCCTGGCTGCGAGACGATGAGCGAGCCTTAGGACGTCGTGGGGAAACGCTGGTAAGAGACTCCTGATCCTCCTCTGCATCAGAGAATGGTGAGAATTGAGGTGAATCAGAATCCTCAGGCTCCATATGACGGGTCTTCTGCTTTTTCTTGCCCCCTGTGGCAGTGGAAGCAGCTGTGCCCTGAGACTGTGGCTGCAGGGCTGGTGCTGAGGCTTGTGCCTGCACTGCGCTGGGTTGGCCAGCAGGTGGCGTCGGCACCAAGGGAGCTGAAAACTCCGCAGGCTCCAGCCCCGTTTCACTGACAGCTGCCGGTGCCGAGCCTGTCCCAGCCACCAGGCTTGGTGACGGTGCCGTGGGAGCTGCCTTCTCAGGTCTCACAGAGGAGGAGGTCGGCACCGATCGGGACCTCGACTCCGCGCCGGGGATCGTCTCCCTCAGCGACTTTCCAGCTGCGGTACCTAGTGGTTTTAAATTTGCCACTGGTTTTAGCGGCGCTGCCCTCTTCCTGGAGGGGCTTCTTGAAGGGGTGGAAGACCTCTTTCTCTCATCCCTGCCCCTGTGTCTCGGAGGAGCGCTGAGACCAGGGTCTGAGGCTGGTCTTAATGAGCGCTCTGACAGGAAGCTCTTTAACCGGAGCTCCCTGTCCTTCTGTGCTCTCGACTTTAAACTGCAGCAGTGGGGGCATTTGTGGGGAACATGCCCCTCACCCAGGCACCGGACACATTGAGAGTGTCCATCTGAGAGTGGTATCGCTTCCCTGCAGAGGGAGCAGCGCTTGAAACCCGTGGAACCGGGCATTTTCTTCTTTTTCTTTTTTTTTTTTTAAACGAAGCGGGAGCTAGACTCCTGTTGAGTCTTTCTCTCCGCTTTTTTTTTTTTTTAAACTAACTAACACTAAGCCTTAAGTATTTTAAAACTCTTAACTACTTAACTCTAAAAAACCTTAAAACCTAACTCTACTGTTAATTTTTTTTTCTTCTCTCAGGTGAGGAGCAGCTGCGGACTCCGGCCCGAACCGAAGATGGTTGGAAAGGAACTGAGGGAGGTTGGCTGTGTCCGCGTGACCCCTGAATCTAACGGCAGCACGAGGGGGTCACGCAGACGCGGCTAGAGCGGGGCTGCGAAGGAAGAATCAAGCACCTAGAGTGGAGCACCCCTACAGGGACATCACTCGAAGAGGAACACAGACTTATAGAGCCATAACCAGCTCCCTGAGAACCTCCCCTCAATTCCTTATGCTGAACAGAGCCTGGATGCAGGGAACCTACACATATATCCAGCATACTCAAACCTCTTGTTGGCAATCACAGCAGAGGAGGCAAAGAATGAACTGGTAATATGATTAAACTACTCTCTCAACCTGCTGCGAATGGTATCACTACAAAAAAGGGCAAAACACATCGAAACATATCAAAACATGTGGTGTGCAACCATCTCCCTTATCCAACTGTCCTACCAATATGCCAAATCAACTGGCCTGGCCCACTGCTCAAATTGCCTTTTGTGATTGCTTCTGTCCTCCTTCATTATTTGTTTAACAGAGTTATATTATTTACACAGGGGTCCATCACACAAGGGTCATGGATGCCTTCATTTCATTTAGCTACAACATTGACAAGGCTCAGAAATCAACTCTAAGTGTAAACTTTCCTTTAAAATGCAGCTCAGAGTTTATGGACACTGAGAAACACTCATTGCACCTTTATAACTTAGGGACTGTTGAATGCAGGTTGTCACCTGGTGGACATGTCACTGGCCTACAGGTCAAATGTGTTGTAATACTCTGAAGAAGTTTGAGTCTTTAGGCCCTGACACACTTCCATGATAGACCAAAGCAACATCAGGAAATCAAAAGCTTGCAGCATGCCTGACAACAGGGGCAAATTTAAGCACAGGCAATAGAAGTATAGGATTGAAGTACCACCCTGACCAGCTCCTGACCTTCTGCAAGCTTGGGAAAGCACAAACTATGAGACCAACTCTGTGGGGCTGACTGAAAAAAATCTAAGAATCTCTCCATGAAAGCTGGGAAATGTATGCTAGGCTTAAAAAATGGGGTTCAGTTCTTTCTTCTTGAGTAAATGACTCAAGAAAAGAACTGGAGAAAAGATCACCGACGAGAACTTAAGAGGAGTGGAAATGCTACAAGACTGATTTTCTCAGGACATGTTAGAACCCTTCTCCTCTATGATATATGTAGGTACGATGATATATGGAGTATAGTGCAACTTCTCACCTGGGCTTTCTTCCTGTTAACCTCATGTACAAGTCATAGAGCATGGCTGGAGCCTTATGACTGACAGCTATCCAGTACTGGTTTATCAGGTAGTTTGAGGTCATCTGTGCCCGGGGTATTCTGAATGCCTGCTCAAGGGGATTCCTTTTGAATGTGGATATGACATGATATCCTGTAAGATAACAGAACAGATATTTTGAATTAGACATGCATCACTTCTGGAATAGGCTACCATGAATGTATCAATGTGCTCAAATCTATTAATATTACCAGGTAATAAGATCATAGAGAAATAGCTGGATTAAAGGATTTACATTTTGTCTAGAGGAAAAAGATGCCTGTTTCCTGCTGACTAACTCATACTATATATATATATATTGTAAAAAGAAGTATTGTTACTATAGATCTAAAAATCAAGAATGAGAGCCCTCTGATTGGGACTTACATATTTCCCAATGCATGCATGGCCTTTGTTTTATCTGTTAGAAATGTGTGTTGGATGCAGTCTGTCTCTGCCTTTTTGTTGTCCTTCTTAAAGAGAGAGGATAACAAGATTAGTGTGGCCCACAATTTGATCAATTTATATTTGTACTTAAAAAAAAAACACCCCAAAATAAATCTTTTTTCAAAAATTTCTGTTACTCTTTATGGTTTATGGGACTGATCCTACTCTATGGGAGTCTTGGCACCAAAGTGAAATGAGGCAGGATATGAAGTCAATACACTGTCTACATACCAAGATTGGATGCCTTTCTGGAAAATATGCTTAGTCAAACAAAAATTATTGGGCTGAATACAGGGACCAAATGGATTGCATTCTGGGGCATGTGTTATACAGGAGGTCAGATAAAATGATCTAATCCTTCTGGTTTAAAAAAAATATATCTATGAATCTGAGCAGCATTTAAAACAAAAGCTTAACAAAAACTTCATGGCAGCACTCATGAACAACTCTGCTATAATGAATCAATGTATGATGGAGGAAACATTTCAAGAAGGAGCCAATTTCAGCTTCAGACTTTCAACACCAGAGAATTCTAATGCTACGCTCAGTCACAGCAGTGTAAATCCAGGGTTGCTCCATGCATGTCGATGGTTTCTCCAGAGTTATTGTCATACCACTCAGAGAAAAATTTGACCCATTAAATTTAAACTAAGATTGTATTTCTTAAGAAAGGAGAACTTTAATTTTTTTTTTTAAAAAAAAATGCTATTCCACATATTGGGCTGTCCTGAAAAGAAATAATTAGTATGTCTGTATATTCTATAAACTATGTCTCTGAAGATCCTCATTATATTCCTTCAAAGCAAAAGAGGTTTAGGGTAACTAACTGCAACCATCATACACACCACAGTCTCTTGGGGGATTTATTGTCTATGCAACAAAGAAGTTCATTCCACTTTAGTCATAATCTATGGCTCCTGAACAATAAGAATAAAATGGCACCCTTTTTACTCACATCACAATTATTGAGGGTATGTCGACACTTGAAACTCTACAATGTCACAGCTGTACTATGGAAGCTGTGTCACAGCAGCTATTCCATGTTGTCACTATGTACACGGACAGGAGTTCTCCTGTCAGCATATGTAATCCATGACCCCAAGAGGGGGTAGCATCAACCTAGTTCTGTTTCTATGGATGGTTAAATCAGCTTAACTACAATAATAAGGGGTGTGGATTTTTCACAGCCGAGTGATGTAGTTAAGGCAACAATTTTGTAATGTACACCAGGCCTAAGAACCAAAATACTTGGGGCCAGATCCTCTCACCTGCTGTATGAGGGAATCCTCAGATAGCATGCAGCCTCTGTGGTGGCTTCTGTGACACCACCCCTCCTGACCCTTTACATGGGAGGCATATCTGGAGCATCTCTATGCTGGAATGGACCCTTGGGAACAGAAGCAGCAGCCCTATATCTCCAGAAGAATTTACTTCTCAATGGAAACCACATGGAATTGTGTTCCTCTTGTTGCTTTATTCACTTGGCTTATGTCACAAATAGAGAACTAGATCAAAATGTTCAGTCACAAATTACATCTAGATTATCTTCATACAGGAGGATTCCAGATTTGGTGACTGGATAGTCCTCAGAGCCGCTGGCCATTATCTTTGAAAACTTGTGGTGAACGGGAAAGGTCATGGATGATTGGAAAAAAGCAAATATAGTATCTATCTTCAAGAAAGGGAAAAGGAGGATCTGGGCAACTACAGACCAATCAGCAACACCTCAATCCCTGGAAAAATCATGGAGCATATCCTCAAAGAATCCATTCTGAAACACTTGGAGAAAACAGAGCGATCAGGAACAGTCATCATGGATTCACCAAGGGCAAATCGTGCCTGACCAACCTGATTGCCTTCTATGATGAGATGACTGGATTCGTGGATGCGAGAATAGCTGTCAACGTGATATACCTCAAGTTTAGCAAAGTTTTTGATACGGTTTCCCACAGCATTCTTGTCAGCAAGTTAAGGAAGTATGGGTTGGATGAATGGACCGTAAGGTGGATAGAAAACTGGTGGTGATGAATTAAATGCCTTAGATCAGACTAAGCTTTGGACAAACAGATGAGCCTTATAATCATGCTGAAAGGGTTAGCTAACTTGGTCTTTGATGAAAGAACATCTGCCTTTAGACCTCAGAAATTCACTTCTAGTGAGACTGTCAGCAGAACTGCTTCACTTAAAACCAGCTATGATCATCATGGCGCCTGGAGAGTGAGATGGTCTCTACACACAATCTGATCTCAAGTCATAAAAAGTTTCGAAGACTATAGCTATCACTTTAAATTTCACTCAGAGGCAGACAGTAAACCAGTCCATTACACTGAACACAGCTTCCCACATTAACTCAAAGCTCTCACCAGGCAAGTTGCCCCATTCTACACTAGACAAAGAATCCAAGTGGTTTTCAAGAGTGGCTCCAAGTACAGAATAGTGCCCTTCGTCCAACTTGGAGCTAAAAGTGTGCATAACTGTGGTAAGGGGTATCTCAGCAAGGAAATACCTCAACCTCTGAGCTAGACACAGATTATAAAACCAATATTTATGAACCACTATGGCTACTGATGGATCTAAAATGTACCCTGAGATTGCCAACCTCTTTGGTATGGGAATGACCTGAACCTCTAACAGATGGCACACGTACAACCCTTACTCATTCAAACCAAAACGATTTGAAGCGATCACACTTGTACACACATTTCTTCAATTTTCATCTATAAACGTATAATTTTACTACAGAATTTCCAAGTCACCAACCCTGACAGTTAATAAATGTCAAGAAAAACAGTAGACCAACTTAACAAAGCTTGTGTTCCGCTGGCTTTGATGGAGGTGGAAGGATATGCAGGACAGGAGTGGTTGGTGCTGATGTGTTATTTCCATAGGCTGCATAGCTGGGCAGGAATAATGCAACAGTAGGAATAATTTCATTCTTTATCTTCCAGGTTTTGTGGATTTGTGGTAAGGGGAGTCCCACTTGAGCAGCATTAACTAGCTGTTAATGACATTTTATATGAAGGAATTTGAATAAAGCTTAAGGCAACTGATTTTCATGTTCAGAGCAAGGAACAAGGAAAGAAAGTGTGATGGCCACCATCTCAGTCACCACACCAGGGACTGAATGGGAGGCTTTCTTGGTTAAAAGCATGAATAGCTACAGCTTGAACTAATGAGACAAGGCTCTGTAGCTGTGGCTATTACAGACTCACAAGTCTGTGGAATGGGCACAGAGGGTCAGTGGGTGGGACATGTAATGCACACAGCAGTGGGTTACATCACATGGGTCTGATGAAAGAGAGACATACATCTGAGTATCATCCGCATGCTAATGCACCGTTGCCCAAAATGTCTTCTGATGGCCCTTCTGGTGCATATATTGGAAAGAAAGGTTATATAAAAAAAGAACCCTGCATAAGAAAGCCATTTGGGAGGAGCAGTTGCCTAATATTATATTACTCTTTGAGACCTCTCAATAACGATGGAGCTATTGTAGAAAACTCCTGTCATATTCTGTAAAGTTTTGGGTATTGGTACGACCATGGATACTTGACACACAAACTTCGTCTAATGACCAGTTAGTTATTTAAACTCTAGGATATAAAAACTTCTGATATCATAGTTTAAAAACTTTAAAGAGGCAGTATGAAGTTTGAGGAGGAACTGGCACCAGTTCTATTCGGAAAAGGGCACCTTCTCACTAAGCAGACTTGCTTCTTGGGCGTATCCAGTGTCATTTCTGCTTACTTCAGTGACAAAATGTTTAAAGCCTTTAATCTCAGTTAGTCCTACAGAACCAGAACAGCTAAGGGAGGCTGCTCAGGATCCTGTTAGATTGGCTGCATTAATATGACAATTGTTTACCACAATTATACCTGAGCAACTCCTCTAGAATGTAAAGGATTTGCCCATGTATAACTGAGATCATCTGAAAATAAGTGAGATGTATACAACAGTATATCTGAGTTCCTGATTTAGTTTTCACAACCTTGTGACAAAAGACAAGAAGGACAATGCCCACTTTACCTTTCACAAGGTGATGGTGACGATGACAATAGAATGTGGCACCTCTTGAATAGGGGGGTAATGTGCTATATAGAGCTCACCAGGCCCAATGCACTGGAGCAAATCTTCTAGACAGTTTAATCATTCACACAGAATGAATTCTTTTATTGTGGAAACTAAATGGGTTCCATGGTATTTACAAGTGTGAAGAACCTTGTTCTTTGTACTTCAGACAAGGGCAGCTACACTTGTTTATAACTGCTGCTATGAATCTTCCTGAACACACTCTGGTTATTCAAAATCAACTTTTGGTCATTTGTTCAACTGAATGCTAGCAAATATATGTCCATACTTCAGGCCAGGATCAATCTCCAGGTCCCTGTCTTTACTTTCTTTCTCTCCCCTTCATTAATCCCACTTTCGAATGATATTAAGGGTGGGCGAATGGGTTGGGAAAAGAAGAATTATAGTATAACTTGACTAGTTATTTAAAAAAAAAAAAAAATCTTGCCAAGCAGTGGAGACTGACAATTAGGGACATCAACCAGCCATGGGGGACAGAATTTTAATGTATTTCGATGTCACAATTCAAATACACTGAAATGAGTGCACAGGCCTTTGTTAGTTACAGTGACAAGAACGTTGGTGCTCAGCAAATAACCATGAGAAAGATGCCCCAACACAGAACGCGTGGATTAGGTGGGCTATCCCATGAACTCTGTCCCTTCTCCCCTACCGGAGAGCTTTCCAACAAACTTTCCTTTAAATCCTGGATTATGAACAAACGCTTAGATACTTATCAGTGTTTAAATTTCAGAGTTTATTTAGCATCTCCCTTTCCTAACATAAACCCATAAGTGTTATTTGCTGACAGTGATATCGTGTAGCTATAATGGTGTTTTGATATGGTTCTGCAGCAAGTATTTACAGCACCATCTGCTTTTATTCAAGCCCAAACATTTATACACTACAAATCCAATTTTCAATTATAAATGGACTGAGGAGGTTTTTGTTTTGGAAACAGTCACCTATTTAGTCCTCCCCCTCCCACTGTTGCTATCTTTGGCTGTGACAGAAAAGACAAATCTTGGTTGTCTTTATAAAATGCAGCCATTGTCATTTTGAATCACATACCATACAGCGAGTTTGGCCAAATCAGCAACATCTTCCCTGTGTGAGCTAATTAAGGCTTGTAGCATAACAGCTGCATCACAGCACAGTGCATTTCTTCTTGATGTGGAAATCATGTTTAACAAATGGTGGAGGAGACAAGAGAAAATTTTGAAATGCAGGAAGTAAACATTACCTTTGTTTTGTTTTAATAAATACCTGTGATGGCTGTGAGCCCAGCTGAAAATCTCAATGAAGGGAGACTCAGTGATTGGTGGAAAATACAAAACCACCCTGCACAATTGGCATCACTGGTGCTAAAGACAATTTATGATCAAAACCACCTTATTCTATCTGGTAGCTCAATTCCAGCCCTTAACCTCTTTCTTTTAAGATCTAAACTGGGGAGAGCACAGCCCTTTTTTTCACTAAACTGGCTGCATTGACATATGTACAATGTGTACTAGCCCCTGTATGCCTATGCATATTGCACCAGACTTTCAGAAGTGCTCAGTATCCACATCTGGGATCAGATTAAGTGGCTAGGTTTTCAAAAGAGGTTTGGCATGCTGAGCACTTTTGAGAATCTGACCCCTTTGAGATGAATGAATGGGAGGGAGCTGTAGTCTTTTGAAAATGGGGCTCCAATTGAATTTGAACATTTGGCCTTCAACTGTTTTGAAAATTAGTCTCCACAGTTCAAATCCCAAAACAGAGAAACATAGTGCTCAATAGAACATGGTCATTATGTATATAAATGTTATTATAGGTAATGGATGTAAACTGTGGGACATATAAGACGACTGCGGTAGGAAGCATCAAATGAGAAAGTTAATTTTTAGAATATTTTCTCTAACCTTGTACACTGATTCTACTGTAAACAATGTCTAGTAGTAAGTGTCCAAGCACCAGGTTTGTATGGGCCTAAAATGAGATATGTGAATTGAAGTAAATTTCAAAAGAAAAAATTTGTTTGAATCGAAAAATCGAAATGTTTCTGTTTGAAAATATCAAATTGAAATTTTTAGACTTGGAATATTTTTTAGTTTTTTTTTTAACTGAGGTATTCAACACAAATAAATGTTTCAATAATTGTTGCAGCTGAATCAAATCTGCTTTTCTGCAGTAAAATCAAACTAAACCAAAAACATCACAACACAAAACAAACAAGTAAACACCTTCTCCCCCCCCCACATATACATTACACATTTTGGTCAAAGTTTTTCATCCAGCACTAATCATAATGGATATGTAAAATGAATGCCATATTAAAATTGCTCAGAGCAAGCCAAGAATTCTAAGTACAAATAAAACCCCAATAGATCTGCTGAAATCGCACCAGAACAGCCTTCCCCACCCCTCCTTTGCTAAGAAGAACAACCACCACGAATTCTAGAACTCCATTTAGAATTTCAGTGGATCAAAATCAGAACTCATTCTTGGGCGATTCATCTAGGGAAAACTGGATGAGTTGACATTTATTAATTTTCACTCAGTGAAAACCATATTGCAGCCTATTTTGAATAACTGCTTTTGACTGGAAGTCTCAGAACATACAGAGTATGCTACAGACAGCAAGATTAACCCACCTTGATTTTATTGGCCAGACCTAAATTGTACCAAAGCAGAACAAATTGTTTTGAGATTAATTCAGGTTAATGCTTACTTGTCAGACACAGACTCTGTAACAATAATAAATAATAACAACAGAAAAGAGACATGAATGTGCTTTCCAGTGCATGTTGTTATTTAGAAAAGCAAAAACAATTTAAATCATTGCATAATCTGATGTTTAGGGCTTGTCTACACTTGGAAATTTACTGAAATAGCTGTTCTACAGTAATCATTACCCTATTTAGTATAAGTCCCTTATTCTGAAATAAGCATGTTCATACATGGGTGTTCAAAGAAGGTCTTTTACTGAAATAACTATTTCAAAATAGCTATTTTAATAAATACCTTAATGTAGACAAAACAACCAGGGGAGTATGGGAAGTAGAAGAGAACTGAACAAAGGTTAACATTTTAGAGAGAATGCATTTTAGCCTAAATTTTGCCATCTGCTGTGCCACTGAAAATTCAGAGGAACTCCATTAGTTTATGTATTTTTGCATTGGTGCAGAATAGAGTTTGGTCCAAAGCCAGGGGAAAAGCATTTAGAAATATTTTCTCAGTGTAAATTGGCACACTGGAGTGACACACACTGCAGCCCCCCCCCCCCCCCATGGTCAATCGGATAGTGTAATTGTGTATTGTTTAAAGCAAAGTAGGTCATCTATGAGGCTTTTCGAATGTTTATGATGACATACTGAACATTGTTGTTGCAATGTCATGTGTATGGTTATGAGGCCTCGCTATGTGATGTCACCAAAGATGAATACTATGGCTAAGCAAGACTTTCTGAGCAGAGGGGCAGATTGTACCTTATGAAGAACAAACCTAGTTCTGTATTCCTGGAATAAAGGATTGGCCTTGACACCAACAAAGGAATCAGCAAAGGACCTCAGTAACCAAGGACATGGAGGGAACCATACGTGGACATTGCTTGTCACCTGACACTGAAGAGGAGGAGGGTGAAGCTCTAGAGGGGAGAAGGACTATTTTTAAAAGGAAAAACATTTTGCCAGTCTCTTTCTCTTCCACCTCCATCCGCAAATACCATCAAGCAAATGAGGTGCTGACCCAGTGGGAGAGCCTGGCCGGAAGTGAATCCAGCCAGCCTGTGATGAGAATCATCTGAGTTTGTAAGGTTGCTGAAAAGTGCTACGGTTAGTTTAGAATGTGTTCAGCTTTTGTTTACTTTGACTAAACCTGACTGGCTTTCTTTGGACTTATAATCACTTAAAATCCATCTGTAGTTTAATAAATGTGCTTGTTTATTTTTCCTGAAGCAGTGCATTTAGTTTAAGGAATGTTAAGAGATTCCCTTTAAAAGTGACAAGGCTGTTGTATATCAATTTCCTCGTTAAAACTGACAAATATACAAGCTTGCAGTGTCCAGTGGGCAGCACTGAACATTTTAAGACACAAGTTCCTATGGTTGCATCTGGGACTGGGGATATTGGCTGGGGTCTTGCCATCGCATAAATCACATGAGTGGTTGATTAGAGGCACTCACACACTGAGTTGGGGAACAACTTGTTTGCTGGGGGTTGTGTGTGAGCTGCCCAGGAGTGAGAGTTCACACAGCAAAGCAGAGTAAGACAAGGTCCAGGAATGGAGGACTGGGGTGATACAGCAGTTCACCAGTCCAGATTACACTAGAAGAATGTCAAATGAAGTCACTGGAGTTATGCAAGTTTATACCTGACGACGGGCTGGCTATTACTTTCACAGCCATGCTGAATGGGCCAAATTCATCCTTAAGTTCACTGGAGTTCTGCTAGGGAGTCATATTTGACATCCAAGGCTTGATTTGCACTCCCTACAGCTCATTCATTATTACGGCTATGTGAACTATTTTAAACGCTTGGTGAAAAGAAAATACAACCCATAAAAGAAACATGCAACTGATCTGAAGAATGAAATCCCAGGCATACAGTCTACAGTCACTCTCATTTAATATTCAAATGTGAAGGACCTCCTGTTTCCACAGCAAAACCACAGTCACATCAGAGGCAGTGAAATTAGTTAAGGTATTGCTTATATTATTAGGCGAATCTCGTCAGGATCTAGTTCTTTACAAAGAGCCACATCTGCTTCCAGTTAAACCCATCCAACCTCGCTGCCTGTAATGAAGCCTTACATTAAAGGAAGCTTTATATAAAGGAAAGTGCTATATAAAAAGATGAAAACATCTATACTGAAAGATAAAAGAAAACACTGGGTAAATATTTCCACCTTCTTATCTGTTGTTCCACACTGTTTGAATCAAAACAACTTGCTTGGTTTACTGAAAAAAATCTGAACTGACTGTGTGACTTTATCCTTCTCTGCATTTATATATCCCCTTCCATACTGTAGCTTCCATTTCATGTGTTTATTGAAGTGACATTTTACTCATGAAAGCTCAAGCAATAAATTTGTTGGTCTTTAAAAGTGCCACAGGACTCCTTGTCTGTTTTCCTGGGTAATTATGATACACTAAAACCTACTGGACTCAGCCACTCAAATGATAAGCAAAATATTACTTGAATGGTCCAAATTTCTTTGATTGAAAGTTGAGCAACATTTTACTAGATACCACAAAGGCATATTTCAAAAAGGTCCTTTAAAGACAAGATGCTAATTATGGATTTCTAGGGCTGCAGATTTCATGGTAAATTTAAAAATGAACTGTTTAAATATATCAGTAATTTGTTTCCTTAGTGCAGTGTGTAATCTGTAGAAGGTGTATTTTAAGTATTGGGACATATGAAAATATGCCTGGTTAACTGGCAAGGAAAGAGAACAGCCAGGTAATACACTGAGCCAGCAATCTTATTGGGTAAGCAACTGGGTCAGCAAGCTGATTAGGTAAACAACTGAGTCAGCAGTCCAGTCAGGTAAACAACTGAATCAGCAACCTAATCTTAGTGCTAGCCAGAAAAAGTACTTATACAATATATAATTAAAAATTTTGTAACAATATATTTAAGGTGAATACCTGAAAGTGAGTGTGTGTGTTTGCATTTAACCCTATGCTGTGCCATGTTTTAGCAGACTGATCACTCATGGAAGCAGCGAATAAACAACATACTTCAGCTCAAGAGTCTGTCTGTGAACCTGTTCATCAACAGGTCAACGAGGCAACAGTTTAGTGCCATGTCTGGGAGTGGAGTCCATGATGGTCAGCGAGTATGCTCCTGTGAGGAGTTATGAAAACCTAAGTAGTGTCTGGTTGGGATAAAGTAAGGGTCAAAATTTATCCTGAGAGGAAGAATGTTGTATAACCCTGCGGTTCGCTGTCCTGACTTTTTGGAAGTTTGGGTCAGTGACAAGGGAATGTCTCTATGACATTCATCACCCAGAAAACTGGGTCTGGGAAGGGATCTGAAGTCCTTTGAAGCAATCATGCTAGATCAGGAAGTGAAGGACAGAAAGAAGAAAGTCTGTATTATACGGGGTTTAATGAAAGGAATTAATGTATGGTGGGAGGAATGTTGTATTAAGGAGCTGAATTTCAGATGCTGCCCCTTGAGCTTGAGGGGGAGAAAGATAAAGAAGCAGCTTTTAAAATACATTCAGTAACAGCTAATCAAGCCCTTCTCCAAACGTCTAATGATTTATAATAGTATAAAACAGGAATGGGATGAATTGTTGGATGAGGTAGTAGACCAACCAGCCAGGGGACCCTCCAGTTCCCAAGGATAAGTATTCCCCATGTTCCCCACTTAGTACGCTGTCCAGCCCTCAGCCTCTCCAGTGGTGCCCTATCTGGTTGCCTCTATGCTTCAAAAATTTGAGCTGGATGGTTATCATACACATACATCAATTTGGAAGAGAAACTGCTGGCAGCAGGGAACATTCAGTCTTTATGGAAAAAATTTGGGTCCCATCTCAAAGGATAATTGGAATAAGTTTTGTCAATGATTTTGCATAGCTTCAAACATTAGGGAGGACAGCAAATTAAATGATAAAAATTGGAAACAGGAGTTGAAAAGTATATTGGGAAGTTTATTCCCACAAATTGTAGGATGTGTAAACACCCACCAGCTACAAAGGAGATGAAGTGAAATTTTGTTTGGTAGTTGATCACCTATAAGTGACGTAACAGATTACGTCTTTTGTCTGGTGAAAGCCCCACAGCGATGAGGGAAAGGGCTCTGAACTATTGGAATTTGGTCACAGAGCAAATGATCGAGAAGGAAAGAACTCTCAAAACACACATTTACTTTTAGAATTACCTCCACTCAAGATGGCAGTATCATCAGAAAGACAAAGAGTAAGCAAATAAACACATTTAAAATTTTACATTATAAATCACTGGTTCTCAACCTTTTTGGCTATGTAAAACATAGTTTTTAAAACCCTGAAGGGCCACTAGTTTATTTAATTAAAATTAAATTAAACATAATTAATTGAATTCAAATTGATTGCAATAAAATTTAATTAATTTGGTTTGATTGATTGAATTTGAATTAATTTTCATTGAAATTTAATTTTTAGAAAAGTTTTTTAAAAGATTTTTAATTAAAATTAAATGTTTAAGCTTTTTTTAAAAAAAAGAAAGAAAGAAGAGAGAGAGAGAAAGGACTGCATGCATCCCCAAGCCCTGAGGGGAGGCAAGCAGCCACAGCTCAGCTCTCAGCTGCACACCGGGACCGGGTAGGAGGAGGGCCGGGCAGAGCCCTCCACAGGAACCCAATGGAGCCTCCCTCAGCATGGAGGCCCCATAGGAACCCTTCCCACACCCCCAGACCTCCCTCCTTAGAGCTGTCGCACCTGAGTTCTGTCCCAGCCCCAGGCGCTGAATCTGCCTGCTCCAACTGCCTGGCCTATGGGTGCAGGCTGGGGCTCCAGTGTGTGGTGCGGCTCCCATGCAGCTGTTGGCTTCTCCTGGCAGTGGCTGCCGAGGCCTCTCTGTGGGGCCAAGGGGCGTGGCGCAGCCCGGAAGCACCGCCAATCGCGCCAAGCTCAGCTCAGTCAGTGGCAGGACCCTGAGCGGGAGGTAAACGGCCACAGCCCGGCTGCTGGCTTCCAGCCAGCTTGAAAAGCCCCATGGGCCATTTTTGGCTCACGGCCGGGCCAGGCTTTGGGAACCCCTGAATTCTAGGTCTCGTTGTGGGCCGCAGGAGGTAACTCCATGGGCCGTGCCACATGTTTGAGACCCCTGATATAAAGGGAGGTGAGCTCAAAGCACCTTTTGAAATAAGGGGGGGAACCCGCCCCCCAAAACCCAAGATCTCTATTTAACCCTAAGGCAACAGTGTCAAATCGGTATATGAATTCCATATGAATTTTCCTCCCATTCTGTAAATTCCCCATATCCAAGCATCTGACAAAGTGGGATTTTCTCCCATGAAAGCTCATGCAATAAATAAATGTGTTAGTCTTTAAAAGTGCCACAGGACTCCTTGTTTGTTTTGCTGAACTAGACTAACACAGCTACCCCTTTGAAAGTATAAAACTTGCCAAGGGGTGCAACATGCATAGACAGTTTTACCACCACACCTGCCATGTTTCACCATTCTTTGCATGAAAGCGATTTTGGAGGTTCTTGGAAACCATGAGTTAATCATTCAATGTGTCTTTGATATCTTAGTCAAGGAAAATGAGTTGTTGGCACAAGCGCTATCTTGTCTCTTGAAAGGGAGTCTTAAAATTAATCCAGGTAAGGCCCAGATCCATCAAATTACTGTTAATTTCCTAGGAGTAACAACTGGAAGAGATGGGAGAAGTGTTAACACACATAGGCAGGTGGTAGCTCAGCCAGCGCTACTGCCCATGGCTGCAGACCATGCTGTTGGAGAGTGTGTGTGTGTGGGGGGGTCGCATGGGGGGCATGCTCCTGGGGAAAGCACAGGCTGGGGTTGTGGGAGGGGGCTGTGGGCTGGCACAGCTCCTGGGGCTGGGGAGAGGTGGGCCAGAGGCTGGGTACTCCTGCCCTGTCCCCTGGCTGGCTGGTCGGACTGGGCAGGCAGGCTGTGAGCAGCAGCAGCCGCCACTTGGGCCAACCAGGCCAATTTTTGAGTGTCACGGGGCCCCTTTGAGCCAGGAGCCAGGGGTTTAAGCCTCTAAAGCCCCTGCGGTAATCTGGTCCTGGTTGGGACATCTGAAAAGATACCTGCTTGTCTGGCATTGAAAGAGGACAGACAGGTAGAAAGCTGAGCCAGCAACCTGATCAGGTAAACAACTGAGTCAGCAGTCCAATCAGGTAAACAACTGAGTTAGCAAACTAATTGTTGTCCTAGGCAGAAAAAGTATTTATGCAATATATAATGAACACATTTTTAACTATTTGTTTAAGGCAAGCACCTGTGCAAGTGCATTTAACCCTATGCTGTGCCCTATGCTGGACTGATCATTCACTGAAGCAGCAAATAAATGAAATACTTCTTCAGCTTTAGTATGTCTGTGAATGTGTGTGTTCTGGGCAGTGGGGAAAAGAACCAGTCAACAGTTAGAAGCTCTTATATTTATGTCTTCTATTGCCCTTCTGGGTGACCTTGGGCATGCCACTTCATTCTGTGTGTCTCAGTTCACCTATTTGTAAAATGGGAATAATTATACTGAATTCCAGGTTTTCTGTGCAAGCCATTCCTCACCCCAACCTGGAGCAGCCATTACAGGGAAAGACTTTCTGAGTCCCCATAGCCCAAGGCAGGAGGGAGCATGCTCAGTCACTCCATGGGATGGTGCATATACAATCTAGTCACCACTAGAAAATATGTGAGGCTTGAGCATGCTCAAAGAGGATGAAACCATCAGAGATTTTAGCTGCTAATCTCTAACGGGATGTCTACTGAGCATGTGTAAACTGTGATTTTTCAAAGGCTTATAATTTAGCCAACTATGGGTTAATGATATAAATGATAATGATATAAAGGCCACCTCTCTTCCAAATGTCAAACCCATAATCTAAAGCATGGTCATACTAAAGGGCCTCAATGACAAAGGTTGCCAGAATTGTTTTAACATGAGCATAATAATGTTATTTTCTCCTATTTTTCATCTCAGAAATGGCTATCGTTCTGATTGTAATTTTCCAAAGTAATTCAGCCTGAGGCAGCCGTTTGGCATGGAAAATTTCAGCCCAAATGGTTATATTTTGGCAAAGTTATATGGAAAGTGCTACCAACCTGGCCTATCGTAAGGATTATGAGTGAGTTTATGTAATGCAGTAGGTCAAACTAGATGATCTGTATGCTCCCTTCTGGTTTTAAAATCTAGGTATATGAAAACTATACACCACAATTCCTCGGATAGAGGAGCCAATATGAAAAGGAGAGAGGACAGATAGGAAGTTACATGGAGAGAAATTCGGAAAGTCTATCATGTATACAGGCACTTTTAAAAGCATGCATTCTTATTTATAGAAAAAGGAAAGCATATCTATTTGGAAATTCAAATTAGATACTTGCTTTTGAAGACAACCCTTATGTGGTAAACCTTAACCACTAATGTGGTAATCCCTTTTCAAAGCCACTTCATAAACAGCATGACGTCATTCAGGGCAAAATTCTGCTCTCAGATCTACAGCGCAGCTTTCCATTGCATATTCTGCACTCAATCCCCACACAAACTTCTACTAACCTCAATAGGGATACTGTGCAGAATATGGAATAGAGACAGATCTGCTGTGTGTATCAGAAACAGTTTTGCCCTCAGTCCATTTACAAAGCTGAACTGCTCATGCACAAGCTTGCCTTGTGTATCAGGATGCAAGGGGATGAAGCTGAACCATCAAAAATGCAAGCTTCTGTTACACAGTCAGATGAATTCAAGTTTCTAATTAGATTCACACTAATGAGCACTGTAATAGGGAAAATTTAGATGCAATCCATTTATTTGTTAGCATGTTCACAAATAAAATTACATGTTAGAAGTAAATCAGAAAAAGGGACAAATGGGAATATTATCAAGGCTTTGACCTCGATTAGCTGTCTAAGGACAGTTTGTGCAAAGGAGCGGAGAAGCAGGCCAATATGTTTCTCCTGCAGTGTGCTAATTATGGTGATTTGAAATATTATAGATGAAGATAATGCTGAAGTGTGCGACAAACTCTGCTGCTGGTTTATGTGGTATTTTAGAGAAATGACCTCAGGACTTATCCTTACATTTTCCATCACCTCTGTTTCAGCACTATGTCAAATTTAAAACATTGCACCCAAAAGAAAAAAAGCCATGAAAACCATTTCAATATTTCCATTGACCATATTTTTGCAATGAAAGGCAAACTGCTACATTAAGTCTATTATTCCCAGCGTCATCTATTAAAATGCCTCAAAGACATTTTTATTCAAGATCATACCCTTAAGGTGCATCACAGAAACATAAGAGAAAAAGAAATAGCCCTTTCTTTAATATATTAACTTTTTCTATTCTGATAATTAGCACTGCCTTTGGAAATTACATGATTCTTTTCAAGGTTCTCTAACTGGATTTGAACAAAATAAAGCAAAGAAGAGGAAATGGATACTTGGGTATGGATACTTGTAGGATATTTCTATGGAACTTGAAGTTATGACCCCTACTCTTTCTTTCACGGCCTTAAAAGTTCAGTGAAGCACATAAGGATGTGCTTTGATGAATAGAGATGGGATTACTCAAACACTTAAAATTAAGGAGGTGCTTAAACGCTTTGTAGAATAGGGATGAGATTATTCACATGCTTAAAGCGTAGCAGATTCTTAAATGCTTTTCTGAATTGGGCTGAAGTCTGAGACACCTCAGCACAAAGTACACGTCTTCAATGTAAAGGGAATTCCACATGCAGAGCACTTACGCAGCCAGACTGCTGCTACTGAGTCTGTCAGCTAAAAGCACGTCTGGAACCCAGGAACAACTCTGATGGTTTATGTTTTCGTTCTTTAGTTAGAACTTACCGATCTCTCCCCAGCAGAAAGGGTTGATTCCACCTGTTGTACAGTTGTACACCAACATTGTTTTTGGTCTGGAAAATACATGATGTGGAAAATGAAGCAAATTTAAAAAGGTGGAAAGAAAACAGAAAAAAAATAGCCAGTTATCTTGAAGTGAAGCTTGAAATCATGGACAAGAGACATGGAACAAGGATTATTTGAACTACAATTTGCCAACTACATCCCACTGTAAAACTTCAGTTTATGGGGCACTTTTGTAACTTCATGCAGTGTGGAAATGGGAATATAAATGAAAGCAGACTTTATATAGTTTAATCCAAGCTAACTAGATAATAAATAATAAACCGAATTGCAGTCTAAAAATTAAAATATCTTACTTTCACATAGGGTCTTCCATTCCCAAATGCTTTAAACCTATATTCAACATATAGCACACTAATGAAATAGTCACATCTGTGGTTGAGTGTGACAATCTACCAGAATAGTAGTGAGCGGAGGGCAAATGTTAACTCAGGAGAGTAGCGCCTCTTATTGATTTCAAAGGGAATGGGTGGCTATCTTGCTTAGATGCTTTTAGAGAGCTTAGTAGGTGCCTATATGCCTGGTTAGGTGCCTAGTTTTAGAATTTTACCCTTGGACTAGGAAGCCTCTTTTTCAGCCTTAATGAGAAATTAGAATGAAATAAATCATATGATTTTCATATGAAATTTTACCCTTTATTTTTAAATTATTCTACATTGAGCCTTATACATAAAGACAACAAATGTATGTATGACAAATAAACAACAGACATTAATTTAACATACATGTGAAAGGTAAAAATCTATAAAGCCACACAAAGCCTTATTAATGGAGCATGAAAGTTTACAGCTCTTAAAACAATGACCCTAAACAAGGTTCATCCTACGTATAAATGCAAAAAATAATTTAAGAATGAAGATTAATCCAGCCAGAGAGTCTAGACAGTATATGCATTCAAACAACCAATATCAAATTTGGCTTGAGATAAATTGTCTATATTTCAGTAACTAAATAAACTATGAAAACAATAAAGGAAAGTATTAATAAAAGTAGTCAAATTCCAAAGGGGTAGCCGTGTTAGTCTATTGTAG